>SKCR01054269.1:0-29818 GCA_019454045.1 Zanthoxylum bungeanum | reverse complement strand
GGCGTTTTGCCTAATTCGACTCTACCGCACACTAAGGGGAAAACAAACGAAATTGGTATCACGGTTACTAAGATTTTGGCTTGAAATGGCGTTGAGAAGGCTTAGGGCAAGTTGAAGAAGAACGGAGATGAAGAAGAACTGCCATAGCACTGCCACGCATAGGGAAAGGAAAGAAAAATAAAAAATAAATAAATAAATAAAAAAAATAAAAAAATCTAGATCCATGAATAGTAATGGGCCTCATGCCCCTTTCATTTTTTTTCCCTGGTCCACCAACCCCTAATTAAGTAATTTAAATTTTTGTTTTAAAAAAAAAAGTAATTTAAATTTTCCACCACATACCTTACTTCAGTTATTTAATTCGAATTGAAGGTGTTGATGGTATTTTCAGGACCTATGTTATTTAAGGAGTACGGCAGAGGTAAAAAGGGTAATTCCCTTCTCGGTCGAAATCATTAATGCCGACCCGACCACATGAGTGTTATAAAGCCGACAGGTAGAGACCGAACACTTGATGATAGGTGACCGACCACTTTGGTTCGGATGACCGAGCATTATCAGATCAGTAGCAGCATTCTCAGTTCAAAAGACCATTATGACCGACCTCATGAAGACCGAGCACATGGCGAGGCGTGCTCAGGAAGATAAGGCATCCTATTTTTACGGATAAGATGACAAGTTATCATACCTTCATGGGGTAAACTGATAAGTCAGTGTCCTAGTATAATGAAGGAAGTGAAGGTAGTTTTTGACTAGGAATCCTTATGGGAAAAGGGAAATTGTTTCAACTAGGAAATTCTTGTAGGAGAAGGGATCTGATTTCTACACTATTATAAATAAGAGGGTAGAGTGTGCGTAAGAGGCATCAGAATCAATATCAAGATCATTACGATCAGACTTGTAAACACAAGAGATATCAGAGTAGCATATCTCAGTAATAAAAGTATCATTAGTTTTGTGCCCGTGGACGTAGGCTGGATCTGATCAGCCGAACCACGTTAAATCTCATTGTTGATTGGTGTATTTATCTGCCTTTTGCTAAATTTGCTTTTGGTTCCCCCTTAACCGAACAAATTCACTATTGAGGAGGATTGTCTCGAGAGTAATATTCTCATATTGCCTTGAGACCAAAATCAGCCGTCAACAGTTGGCACCGTCTGTGGGGATTCCAACGAAAAGCAGCTCGCGTGGTAAGACAATGGCAGAAGGTGGAAATCGCCAGTCATCGGGGAGTTCAACAACAGAATGGATAGAGAAGATAGAAGAAAACATGAGGAAAGATAGGGAGGAAAACTAAGCCCTTCTAAAATCCATGATGGACCGACTAGAAAGGATGGAAATGAGGAACAACGAGAGATTTGAAGCCGGAACCAGTCAGAGAAGAGGTGAGACAGCGGAAGGAAAAAAGGTTGTAGATACAAGTGAAGACGATAGACCCAGAATGAGGGGCCCATACGGGGTAAAATCCGTAGTGGTAGAAAAAGATTCACAAATAGAGGACACGTGTGAAGAAGGAGAGGAAAGACAGCCGCCAGATTCCTCCTATGATAGCCCCCGAAACATCAGAAAGGAAAAAAAGGAAGTATGGTGAGGCTGAACGAGAGACCTTAAGTCATGAGGAGCGCCACACCCGGGGAAATAGACACGAAGAAGGCCGAAGGAAGCGGCATGGTAACTCAGATAGCGACATGAGGTATTGGTTAATGAAAGAGATGGCCAAGTGGGGAGTAAACCTCAAGACCGATGCAGGAGATGCCCGGGACGGTGAGGAGGAATCTCCCATCACAGAAGAAATAAGGTCGGAAAAATTCCCGAGACGATTCAACATGCCCACCATGACACCCTTCAAGGGCCATACTGACCCAAAATCCCATATTGAAAGCTTTGTCATATTAATGGAAGTCCAAGGAGGGGTAGAGGATGTCGTTTGCAAAGTATTCCCCCTAACCTTAGGCGGATCCGTCATTCTATGGTACAGAAGTCTAGCCCCATGGAGCATCAGCAACTTCGCGCAACTCAAAAAATCGTTTGTGCGGCACTTCAAAGGGGCCTGCGTTCCTAAAAAGACAATTGGAGAGTTAAGACTCATGAAGCAGGGAGATGACAAGCCCCTGAAGGCTTTCATTGAAAGATACCATAATATGGTGCTCGAGGTCGGGGGATATGAGTCCCTCGAGGCCTTGGAAAGTTTAAAGGGGGCCTTAAGGGTCGGAAAGTTGTGGACTCACCTAAGAATCCAAGATACGCTGGATTATGTAACCGCCCTGGAAATAGCTCGAAAGTTCGTTTTGTTGGAGAACGAAGAGAAAATCTCCCGGAGGGGGACATCTATCAGAGAGAGGACAATAAGGGCAGAGGCCCCCCGCCGGCCAGTTAGGGAATTCAAAAACCGCCCCTGAGACGCAAGGAATTCAAGCCAATACCTCGGAATGACCAGGAAAGAGGAATCCCGAACCAAGTAAACCACGTAGTCCGGGAAGAAGCATACATTCCTCTAAACAAGCCACTAGGACAAATTGTCATGGAGATCCCGGAAAAAGGCCTCTTGATAGAACCTTACCTCAGGAGATTCCCCCAGATAAGAGAAATAAAACATCCTATTACGTACACCATAATTTGAGAGGACATCCGACGGACGGGTGCAAAGATTTGCGGGAACAAATGGAAGACCTGGCTTGGAATGGATATTTAAATAAATACATTGACCATGAGGTTATGGCGGCTAGACAGAGGGCACAACGCCGACAAGTAAATATCATCGCATGAGGGAAAACACTGGCCGGAGACTCTAACCGGTCAAGAAAAAACTACAGCTGGGCTCGGGGTTACTAGAAGCAGAACAGTCCTCGGGAATGCAAGGTGGTCGGTCAGTGCCAATAATGTTCACTGCCGAGAATACCCGAGGGGTGAGTTTCCCCCACGACGATGCGTTAATAATCAAGGCAACAATCGGTGGTTCAGAGGTAGACAGAATCCTGGTGGATCCCGGGAGCGCAGTGGATATAATCTCCAAAGAGGTTCTGGAAGGCCTTGGAGTGGAGTATGCAGCTCTAACCGACGATAGCACTCCCTTATACGGCTTCGGGGGTTCAACGGTCGTCCCATTGGGGAGAATACAATTAGCAATGACGATCGGAACTCATCCCCGGACTCGGACGATTATGATAAACTTCACGGTGGTGGACTGCATGAGCAGTTACCAGGTCATTGTCGGTCGACCTTCATGATGAAGACAAAGGCCGCAATGTCCTGCTATTACTTAAAGTTAAAATTCCCTACCCGAGAAGGGATCAAAATCGTGTGCGGGAGTCAGAGGATAGCCCGGAGCTGTTTTGCCACCCTCTCACGGGAAACCCTCTGCGTTGAAGGAGGTACCCAAAAAAGACAAGTGAATGAAAACAGAGAAGAAGCAAGGGGGAACATAGGTCCTCGGCCAAATAAAGTTGCCCGGTTAGGGACGGTCGAAGAACTAGAAGAGACGGAACTTTTCGGGCCAGGGAAGAGCGTAAAGATAGGGGAAACTTAGACAAAACCCTGAAACAGGGCCTGCTGAGGTGTCTAAAGGAGTACCCGGACGTCTTCGCATGGGAGCACGACGACATGCCCGGAATTGATCCGAAGTTCATCAATCACCGCTTGGCAGTAAACCCGTCACACAAGCCAGTCAACCAAAAAAGAAGAACCTTTAATCAGGAACGGTGCAGGGCAGTAGCTACCGAGGTGGAAAAATTATTGAAAGCTGGTTTCATCAGAGAAATAAAATACCCGGAGTGGGTATCAAACGTGGTATTGGTGAAGAAGTCAAACGGAAAGTGGAGGATGTGCGTGGATTTCACCGACCTCAACAAGGCATGCCCGAAAGACAGATTCCCACTACCAAACATAGACTAGCTAGTAGATATAACAGCCTGCCAGGGACTGCTAAGCTTTGTGGATGCCTTCTCAGGATACAACCAGGTCAAGATGCACCATGCGAACGAGGAGAAAACAACTTTTGTCACTGATCAGGGGCTTTACTGTTATAAAGTAATGCCCTTCGGACTGAAGAATGAAGGGGCAACCTTTCAAAGGCTGGTCAACAAAATTTTCAAACCGCTCATTGGCACGTCAATGTTGGTATAAGTTGATGACATGATAACAATGTTGTAGGCATTGCATTTTTGCATGTGAAACCCGATGATGAGTCTCATTTGGAGGCACTACCTTTTGAGTCACGAAAGCCGCGGGAAACGGATATCAGAATGGGAAATTCAGAATAAACAAGGTTCACTGTTTTCGTTCGTGCTGAGTTCGTGTATGCGTTCGAACGGCAAACAGATTGCGGGCGTTCGTGTCGTGTTCGAGGAAGCGTTCGAACGGTGTCGGTAATTCTGGTTTTGCTTCTAGCCTCACACCCCAGCCCATTTAGCTCCCCAAAGCCCATAAAACATATCCCAAATTAAATAAATAAATATTAATTTAAACATTAAACATTAAATAAAATATTTAAACCATTTACCAATTAAATAAAACATTTACCAAACTTAAACTAAAATCATGCCTAATTTAAATAATTTGAATATATCATATACTAAAATTAAAAAGAAGATATGCCTAATTAAAATCAATCCTAACCAATTAAAGCCAATCATATAATTGACTTCCTAATTAATAAGACATCTACCAATTTAAAATAATTGACTTCCTAATTTAAAATATTTTGTCCCCCCTCAATCTTGTGTATACCATTCTTAGGACTCCTAATTTGGAAACTAGATCTCTTCCTTGTGAGACAAGGGCAAACCCTAGCTCTCTTCTATATAAACATGCATTAACATAGCCACACCATCTCTCCACTCTCTCTAATACACGCCCAAGACATCAAAACACTTCACATATACACAAAAAGAGAACAAAGAGCCCTAACCATCTCCTCCATAGCCGAGACAACAAGAGCCTTAATCCTCCACCATAACCGAATCCACCACAAGCAACTATCCTCCATAACCGAATCCAAAACGCCTATACACCACCAAAAATAACCACCAAAACAGAAGCCACATTCACGCCTAAACAGCAGCCCCATTCACGCCCAAACTGCACTATTTTACACGCCTGAACTGCACTGTTTAACACCCCAAAACAGCAGCCCAAATCCACCTAAAACATTGCCTAAAAATCTTAAGAACAATAACATAAAGAGACTGCATTCATAATCCTTAAAATAATCACACACAACTGCACTAAGAACCCACACAAACTTGGAACAATTCATTGAAACGTCAAAACAGGTGGCCTGAGCAGTGAGCAACAAAACAGAGGCCGAACAGGAGCAGAACGGAGTTCGAACCGCAAGCAAAACAGCAAAGCAGTGAGCTAGGACGCTAACCAGTGAACCGGAGAAGTTTAGGAACTGTACCCTTCCGACGTCTGTGAAACGCAAGCCTGAAAGTTGGCTAAAAGGTTAGACCTGAGGGTATCTTTCACATTCGCTTTTGTACTATTTCTTAAATATTGCTTGTGTGATTGTCATGTTGCATGTTATGGCCTTTGAGTAAATGAATATGCATGAATTATGAGATGTAGAATGTTGTGGCTGTGGAATAAAATGAGAGACGTGTCAACTCTCGCGGTATATCGGATGGAAACCCGTACATAAATTCATAGCCGATTCCGAATGGACGGTAATATGATATGTACTCGGGACACAACTCCACGTACCGCTTGAGTAAACGACACCCTCTTTTGTTTTGTGTTGCTTTTGTTTATTTTTCGTCACTTGAATTCTGTATGTTGTTTATTTATGCATGATTCAATCGAGCGCATGGGCTTAGTAAGTGGAATGAAAGATCCCATATGGGGAGGGGTTAAAGCCCTTTACCACGATGCTTTACCGCGCCGGTTGATGTGTGTTCGGTTGGATGCAAGATACGTTCAATCGGGCATACTTAGTTTGATATTATTGTCTTTATCTTTTTATGCATGGTTCAATCAAGCGCATGGGCTTAGTAAGTGGAATGAAAGATCCCTTATGGGGATGGGTTAAAACCCTTTACCACGATGTTTTGCCGCGCCGGTTGATGTGTGTTCGGATTGGATTTAAGATGTGTTCAATCGGGCATACTTGGTTTTGATATGATTGTCTTTATTTTTGTATGTATGATGCGATCGAGCGCATGGGCTTAGTGAGTTAGTCCAAAGGTCCTCTATTTGAGAGACAAAGAGCCTAAAAGGCCACCTTTGTGACACTACTTCGCCGCGCTGGACGAAGTGTGTTTGGGTTGAATGTACGTTCAATTGGGCATACGAAGTCCTATACTTTTATTGTCTTTATTTCATGTGTTGTGATGTGACGCGCATGGGCTTAGTATGATGGTCTAAAAGTCCTCACTTTGAGAGACCAAGAGCCCCAAAAGGCCACCTTTACGGTAGTACTTCGCTGCGCCCCTTTATTTTGTTGTTTATGTATTGCGTCCCATTTCATGCATCAGGTCTGTTCCCGTTCGAACGTGTTTACGAACACAACTCGAACGCGCATGCATTTTGCCTTATCATGCATCAGGTCTCATTTCCGTTCGAACGCGTTCACAAACACCATACGAACGTGAGCATTCTGTTTCATTTCCGTTTGAACGCGTTAACAAACGCCATACGAACGTGAGCATTCTGTTTCATTTCCGTTCGAACGCGTTATCAAACGCCATACGAACGCGAACCTTCTGTTTATCGTTCGAACGCGTTTACG
Source organism: Zanthoxylum bungeanum (assembly GCA_019454045.1). Lineage (NCBI taxonomy): Eukaryota > Viridiplantae > Streptophyta > Magnoliopsida > Sapindales > Rutaceae > Zanthoxylum > Zanthoxylum bungeanum. Next base: position 23,094 of record SKCR01054269.1, on the reverse strand, counting down.
AACGCTACACGAACGCGAACACACTGAACTGAGATATATTCACCACATGCCATGTATAATTGTTTCTTAGGTGATTTTTTTATGGAACCACACATAGTCATTCTTATCTTTGTGCACATAATAATGAAAAGCATGTTTATTCCATTAGTTGCGTCATTTGCCTTAGTCTTGATTTAACGCATTACGATTCATATACCTATGCCATGATGACTTTGGTGTATTATTTCTTGTGATATATCGGATGGAAACCCAGACATAAATTCCGTAGCCGATTCCGAATGGAGGGTAATGCGGTCTGTACTTGGGATACAATTCCACGTATCACTTGGAAAAGTGCTCACATGTATGCTTGTGCGGTTATTATGTATGCTTGTGTTTTTCATGAATATGATATGCTGAATGAAGTTGTATGTTCGTTGTTACTTTGAGGTATTTTCAGGCATGTGTTCTTAGATGTGAGATATATGTGAAATGTATGTATAAGTTTTATTTTGTACCTGTGAACTTAGAAGCATGATACTCTTGGAAATAAGTGCTACTTAAGCCTGATTAAATTATTACATAAATCATGTCATTACAAGTGGCATAAGTAAGGGACCATTCTGAACCCAACGGTTTGAGGTCTTCCCTTGCGAGGGGTGAGTGCGGCCTTAAATCTCATTTTCCCGGTTCACACCGGGTGGCGACTCCATTATTCTCCGGTTTAGTCCCCCGTGGCTACTCCGTACTCCCGACCGGGCCGCGAGCCCGGGACAGCATGCGTCGCCCAGATTTCTGTGTTCCCACAGTCTGGCGACTCCACTGGGGATAGAGAATCGGCCCCGAAATATTGTCTTGTGATGTTTGGATTTATGTTTTAATTGACCGTGTCTATAGTGGATAAAGTGAGGGTTTAATCAAAGGCATTTTGAGGTTAGGTAATGGTTTGGTGTCTTCCTTCATTCACTACCTTTCTAGAAGGAAAAGTTGTGAAGGCACCTAGACAGCCATCTACTCGTAGCCTATTGTGATGGACTAATTGGAGGACTCGTTGTTTATTCCTGACACCAAGCGATAAGAGCCTAAGAGGCTTGGGTATTTAAGTGAGCCTCGCTCCACCTTCCCTCTGGGGAATCTACAACGGGAAATCCATTTGACAGTCCGTCACACACCATAGCTCATTGGCACGTACCTTAGTGTATAAAAAAGGGTGCGCTCACTTGGTTGCTCGAACCCTTGAGTGGGGAGACCTAGTTGTGGGCCATCCTTCGCCGGTGAGAGCCTTTGTCTATACTCTTACTAACCCACCCATAGACCGGGTTGGCTAAAGTAACAATTATTTCCTTGAATATGTGCTTGTGGACCATCCTCATTTGGATGCAGTTGGACTATTGTCAGAAATGCGGGCTTGCTGGGCCATTTAAACTGGGGCAAGTTCACACCTTATGACTAATAGGCCAAAAGCTTCTGAAATGTTGATAGGCCATTATGTAGAAGTTATTATGTCATGTTTGCATCATCTTTCTTCTATGCTTGTGTTTGGGAACATCGTTGTTTGGATCCATTTTGACCATTTATCATGGGATATGGGCTTGTTGGGCCATTTAAACTGGGACAAGAACGTATTTCATGACTATTGGGCCAAAGGCTTCTAAGTGATTGATGGGCCACTTTGTGATTATGTTCGAAACGTTACCAATTGGGTTTAGTCGGGCACCTTGTCATGAGATGTGAACTCATTGGGCCATTTAAACTGGGATGGGTTCACTCCTATGACAATTAGCCCGAAAGATTCTAAAATGATAACGGGCCGATTTGCTTGAGAGTTATAATTGATTTAGTATGTTATATATGTTACATGCATCTCATGCACCTCATACATACATATATCATGTTAACATTATATATGTCTCAAAAAGACATCATAGATACCGTTTGGGTTAGAGAAGGGACAAGACTCACTAAAAGAACAAGTATGAGTGAATCCGATAATGAGGTGTCCCGTATGGATCAGTTAGAGAACGGTCTCGCCAAGATCACTGAACAGTTGCAGGCTTTGACTACTGCTATGGCTGGTATAGCTAGGTCTCGTGCCGGGGTTTATTCTGGGGATGTGAGGCAAGAGGAATCTCCGAACAGATTGGGGGATGATACGCCCGCTTTTGATGATGATATGGCAGAGTATGCAGCAGGCAGAGTATCTGGGTCTCAGGAAGAGTTACAGAAACTCCGGGATCAGGTTGAGTCGGTTACCCGCAAGATGAGGGGTAAGAATGAGGATCTGCTGGATTATGACACACTGACTTTTGAGGAACAGTTGCCGGCACAGTTCAAGATGCCTGATATGGCTAAGTTTAACGGGAATGGGGATCCAAGGGTGCATCTCCGACAGTTTGTATCAGTCATGAGTTCAGTTGGCCTGTCTCAGCGCCAAGTGCAGAAAATGTTTGGAATGTTGCTTGAAGGAGCTCTCGTGGTGTGGTACCACAGCTTGGAGAAGAAATTAAAGGAAGATTGGAGGGAGTTAGCTGATGCTTTCCTGAAGCAGTATGTCACTGACCTAGAGATCGATCTGTCACTCCGCGATCTGGAGAATGTTAAGCAGAAATCGGAGGAGAGTTTTAAGGAGTACGTGGACCGATGGAGGGGTCAGTTGTTGAAAATGCAGACTAGGCCCTCAGAGAAGGACCAGATTAAAATGATCATCAAGGGCACCAAGCCCTCCATCTATGGGAAGCTGAGGATGATGACCTCCATGATTACTGATTTTCGGCAGTTGAGGGAAACTATCATGGACATTGAGGAAGAAGAGGCCGAGAATAGAAAAATTCTATGGTCTGAACAGGAGGCCCATTGGGGGAACATCGGGAGCAAAGCCCGTTTCTCTCTGAGATTGCCGCTATCCGGAACCGGCAAGTTTTCTAACTTAGGAGGCCCCTGTCAAAGTGCTAGAGAAACTGAAGAGGCAAGGGCTTTTTAAAAAGCCTTTAGAAGCCAAACCTATCCCAAACCCACCCCACCACACCACTTTCAATCTCAACATTTACTGTTATTTCCATCAGCAGAAGGGCCATGATGTTAGACATTATGTCCCATAGCGTCACTGTTTGTAAATGATATTGTATTATTGTACAAAATTAACTATGTGATAATGAAATTGCCTTTTGCCGTTTTGTAATATTATTTACTTTATATATAAATGGCGAAAGTCCATATGATTAATACCGGATTGAGATGATATGAGACAGTATCAATCCATAAAGGTTTAATCATTAAATATCCCTAGTCGGAGTATTATCGAGATCGGACATCGATAATGCGGAATAGACTAGTATTGCGCTTGTGCACGTTGTGAGGGCACAACGGCATAGTTCTCATATATTTAAGTATTGGATACTTATGCAAGTGCGATAGGAGGTTGTGTTTTACCGATGGTACAGAAAACAGCTTCGCTCTGGATAGACCCCGCGGAATCCCATTGGTAGTATGTCTGCGTGTCTATGGGAGGCCGCATCAGGGTAGGTGTATATGGTCTTAACCTGAGACTTACATCGCTAGTACTTGCGACAATCGGTAAACTTTGGTTTTGGTGGTTGGGGACCTTAACCGGTTCTGTGTACACCTCTTCTGGGTTTATCGAGAATCGTAGTGTACTGGATGTGATGTCGAGATGGAAGTATCACTTCAGACATATGGAGGTGATGATCACGCAGGACACAGAACTAGTACTCTATAAAAGGTTGCAACCGTCGGGACAATATGACCAGGTCAGGATTGTCCGATTTAAAGAGACTAGTTGCTTGATGTCCGATATATGTTTCGTACGGGGCAGACACATTTCCAGCCCCAGGCCTAACATGTGATCGTCCGATACTGGATCGATGTACGCAATACTACGGTATACTACGCTTGATATAGATCTTATATTCCTATAAGAATATTTCTGGAGAATTGGGTAGGCATGGCGCTTTGCTAGAAGCCAACCTTGTCTTGTGAATCGGTAAAAACGTAGTACGAGGTACGTACGTGTTCGGATTATCCGACGACCGTATTTACTGCCAACATATCCGGAGATCTCTTGGGTCGCTTCCCGAAGATTCACCAATGACGTATGATTCAAACTCGATTAATCTTGGATTAATTACGGAGAGACTTTATCTTGGATAAAGTACTATCATAGAGAGAGAACGATTAATTTGGAATTAATCGTAAAATTATTATATTCGATATAATAATCGAAATTCGATTTCGACGCGAAATTAAAATTAGATTTTAATTCGGGCAAACGAGTTAATTTAGAATTAATTCGTTAGCGACGTAAATAATAATTTCGCTAGGCGCAATTATTTATTTAAATTCGATTTAATTAACGTCGCGACGTAAGTTCGGTATTTCGGAAATATCGAACCCGAACGCGTGAGTGCACGTGGGCCCACTTTCATTTGGAAACGTGTGGGGCCCACATGACACATGTCATATATGCATTATTTAATTGTGATGCATTGCATGGAGATAGTGTACAATGCACTCAATGGTTTTGCATGGAAATTGAGTGTTTGACACTCTAAGCCATTGCATGATTTGTGTCATAAGTTTATTATTAATTTAATAAATATTATGGCATAAATATAAATTGATTTTTGAAATCAAAACCATTATTCTCCTCTCTTTCCTCTTGACCGAAACTGTGAATTTCCACCCTCTCCATTTTTCTGTTTTTGTTGCAAAACTTGAAGAAATGTGTTTGTTTGGAACATAATTCACACACAAGGCTAGCACCTTCAAGGGATCATACAAGGTGTTATGGGAAACTAATTCTTGAGCTTGGAAGGATCACAAAGCTTGGAGCTTCCCCACTCACCTTGGCCGAAAATCATCACCTTGGAGCTTCCACTTTTGGTTTGATTTTCTTCATCATCTCATCACAAAGCATTGTAAGTATGATTCCGCCATACTTCATCTTTTAATATATATTCATTGTTGTATTTCATATGCTTAATCTTTCCTTGGGACATATAATAGAAACCAACAATGGTATCATGGAGCCATGGTTAAGCATGAAATACTTTAGGTTAAAATTTGGGTAAAATTGATTGAAGCATGTTCTTGTGAAATTTGATGAATGAGTATGCTTACATGTATATAGAATGATATTATATGGAATCAATTTTGAGAAAAATGCATTGGATGATTTTTCCCCAAAAAACTAACCTTGGCCGAATGGGTGTCACCATGGGATGTGTTGGAATTTTTTGTGTACAAGATCATTGGATGACTTAAAACGTATACGGGACGTAGATTAGTAATTCAATCGGATTGAAAAACAAATCGACACAAAAATTCTCACTTGGCCGAATACACATGGACATGAAAATGGACTTGATTTTTGTTGGACATATGTTTGAACAATAGATGATTAATAAATTAAATGGGTATTTTTGAAATATTTGGTTTAATATATTAATCTTGGTTTTACACTTTAATTAATTGGACTTTAATGTTTGGAATATTAAAATTTAATTAATGGGCTTAATTGGTGAATTGGGCTTTTAATATTGTATTTGGGCATAATGGGCTTGGTTGGACCAAGTAGATTTGGGCCAAAAGGATTGGATCCAATTTGGGCCTAAATCACTCCATTAAGTCCAAATATAATATAATGGGCTTTAAAAATTTAATTGGGCCTTATGGGCTTAAAATTGGTTTTATGGCATTTAAGGGTGATTCCTTATTTGGGCTTGGTAATTGGGTTTGACCCACATTGACCAAAGCCCAAGCCTTAATAAATCAATTGAAAGCCCATTTGACTTGAATTAAATTAAACATTGGATGTTAGTTGGGCTTTGAGACCCAATAGAATTAGATTTAGAATCTAAGTCTTTAAAGCACATTAAAAGTGTAAACATTTAATTTGGAATTAAATAATTGAATTAGTATTGAATACGAATTAAATTAGATTTAATAAGTAGTTCGATATAATTCGCGAATTCGTACCTTATGTACTTATTCTCAATCGAGTTGGACTCGCGCAAAATCAAACCGTTGTTTGAACATTGGATGATCACTTAAACAAGACTAATTAATTGGATTAGATTGGTTGTAAAAGCATGTCTTGTTTGAATATATATGTATGTGATGAATGAATAGTGTATATCGGATGGATATTAGAAGGGAAATGGTAATTTTAGAAATTATTGTAAATTTGGAATTTATAAATTGGACCTGCGTGTCCAGCCTTATCTCTTTATCTCTTTGTATTCTCTTCTCACCTAATTCCCCTCAATGTAAATGAGGTTTCTCTTATTGTATTATGTAAATGGGTAGAAGTAGAATAGTGCTAGCAGGAGAGGAAAGGAGTGATTTGTTCTAGGAACAAGTTGTTTATATATCCATCCGCATATCACTATTAATTTACTTTAATTTACGCGCTTTATGATGTTTTAGAAGCATGCTTAAGGGTGTATGATGATGAGACCTAACAAAGATAAATAAATTGGTTGCCAATTACGCGAAAATCCCTCAATTTATATTAAGCAAATATCCTTCCATTGAATGATTCTTGTTCAAGATCCGAAGTTGGCATTGGTTTGTTTTTTGCCAAAGTCAAGACCTTTGTCAATCAAGGATGTACTTGAATCATGAGAGTTTTGTTGCATATCGGTGTCTTGTCCAAATCGTGATTTTTATTGGCCAAAGTCAAGATCACTTTTTGTCCAATGACATTGATTACGAAACTTTCCTCGTCAATGGGTCCCGCTTAACTGGAATCATTAGGTTTGTTTTTGGCCAAAGCCAAGGCCTAGATGATTCGGAGGATAGGGTTAGGAAAATGTAATGGATACATTGACATTATACATATGTTTCGGACTTGGATGTCCACCTAACCGGATCTAGGAATTGGATGAGATCCAATTGATCATAGAGATCTACCTAAGTTAAATAGCATACAGCTTTTATTGGCCAAAGTCAAGGTTGTGTGTTATTTAACGGGATCCTAGCCCACTAGGAAATGCGATTTCCCGAGTTCCACAAGAGGGTTAGAGACTTGAAGAAAATAGTGGGAGGCTATTATTGAATTTGCAATTTCGTTCAGATACTTAGCCTTACGCGTCTTTCAAAATTATTTCGTCAATATTTTAATAATTAGTTGGACTAATATATTGTTTTTTTGCTTGTAACAGTTTGACTGTACCCATAACATCGTTGACTTTATAGTTGGACTATAGTTGTCAAGATGACTGGCAAGGGTAATGTCCGCGACATAATCATGGGCGATAATGTCTTCAAAGGGACAAACTTTGCCGACTGGGAAATGAACCTCAAGATAGTGCTTGGGGCTGAGAGGGTGCTGTATACTATTCAGAGACCTCTCCCGCCTAAACCCACTGAGCCACTGGAGCTAGAGTTATGGAAGACTCATAGTGACGATTGTGACCAAGCTCAGTCAGTTTGCTAGCTGCAATGACCCAGCATTTCAGACGCCAGAACAGGGACTTGGATCCCTATAACATGATGGCAAGATTGCGTGATCTCCACCGCACCAACAAGCGGATGGAGAGGTACGAGCTAGTAAGGAAACTCTTCCGCTCCCGGATGACAGACGGCGCATCAGTTGAGGCCACGGGACTCAAATGATCGCTGACATAGATGAGTTAGCCAAGATGGGCATTGTCTTGGAGGCAGAGTTGACGATTGATATGCTATTACAATCGCTACCCGACGATACTTGGAACAAATCATCATCAACTATAAGTTGATGGACACTGACGACACTCTTGGAGAGTTGTTGTCCGTGCTGAAGGAGTCCGAAAAGGAACTCCTAAAGGGGAGCAAGCGCGAGGCGCATTATGCATCGACCTCTCATGCGCCAAGGGCTGGCCCAAGGCAATTGGAGGTGCGAGGAAGAAGAAGTTCAAGAACAAGGGCAAAGGCAAGTTGACAGTGGCTTCTAGGAAGCGAAAGGACAAATCTCGCGACATCTGCCTCAACTGCGGCAAGAGGGGTCACTGGAAACGTGACTGCCGAATGGGCAATGGGCAGAGGGAGGATATCAAGGCTGGCAAGGCTATCGCCTCTAGTATGTTTGTTATTGAGATACTTCTAGTTTTAAAAATTGGATTTTTGATTCTGGTTGTGGTGCTCATATTTGTACTGATGTGCAGGATCTGCAGGATAGCAGGGTGCTGGCATCGGGGGAGATGGATCTACGGGTCGAAAACGGAACACCAGTTGCTGTTTTGGCCGTAGGGACTTTTGTTTTAGAACTGCCCTCAGGGCATGTACTTAAACTTTTGAACTGTTATTTTGTACCTAGTTTAACTAGGAATATTATATCTGTATCCTTGTTAACCCAGCAGGGTTACACTTTTGTATTTAGAAACACTGGGTGTTATTTATATAAAAATGATGCAGAAATTTGCACAGCTGTTGCAAATAACGGTCTTTATATTTTGAATATAAATGAATCTCCTAAAATGACAAACAAAAGGCTCAAAAGGAGTAATCTAAAAGATGAAGCTTATATGTGGCATTGTCGTCTAGGACACATCAACAAGACTCGCATATCCACACTTTCGAAGAGTGGGTACTTGGACGAATTTGATCCAAATTCATATGACGTCTGCGAATCTTGTCTTTTAGGCAAAATGCCTAAATCACCTTTTAGCGGTAAAGGTGAACGTGCCACAGAACTGTTGGCTCTCGTTCATACTGACGTATGCGGGCCCATGTCTAGCCAGGCTAGAGGTGGATTTCACTACTTCGTAACCTTCACAGATGATGCATCTCGTTACGGTTATGTGTATCTTATGAGACACAAGTCGGAAACTTTTGAGAAATTCAAAGAGTTTCGACACGAAGTGGAGAAACAAACAGGGAAGAGTATTAAGACATTACGGTCAGACCGTGGTGGCGAATACTTAAGTTATGAGTTTCAAGATTACTTGAAAGAATATGGTATTCTTTCACAGTGGACTCCTCCTGGAACACCGCAATTAAACGGTGTGTCCGAACGGAGAAACCGCACCTTGTTGGACATGGTAAGGTCAATGATGAGTCGCACTGAGCTACCAATATCCTTCTGGGGATACGCATTAAACAGTGCTATACTTATTTTGAATAAGGTACCGTCGAAGTCTGTTGAACAGACTCCATATGAGATATGGACAGGAAGGAAACCAGGTTTCTCTTTCCTGAAGATTTGGGGATGCTGGGCATATGTTAAACGTTTGGAAGGTACCAAACTTGAACCCAAATCTGATAAATGCCTTTTCGTAGGATATCCTAGGGAAACCAAAGGATATTACTTCTATCACCCACAAGAGAACAAAGTATTTGTTGCTCTACAAGCATTTTTCCTTGAGAAGGATTTTATAAATGCAGTGGTAAGTGGGAGGAAAGTAGAACTCGATGAAGATCGTAGTGATACTGTTCCTGGCAATGAATCAACGACGGAACAAGAACAGACCGTCCGGGATGAGTCTGTACCACAAACTTCACATACACAAGGACCGCGTAGGTCGGAGAGAGTCAGAACAGTACCTGAGAGGTATGGGTTCCTGATCTCACCTCATGTAGATATTAATCTTATTAGGATAATGAGCCGGCTACGTATGAGGAAGCGATACAAAATATCGATTCCGCTTATGGCAAGAAGCCATGAAGTCCGAGATGGATTCCATGTACGCCAACCAAGTTTGGACACTGGTTGATGCACCAGAAGGCGTAAAGCCTATTGGATGCAGATGGATCTTCAAGAAGAAGACCGACATGGATGGCAACGTACAAACGTACAAAGCTAGGCTTGTAGCGAAGGGGTATCGTCAACAATATGGTATTGATTATGACGAAACCTTCTCACCCGTTGCCATGATTAAATCCATTCGGATAATGCTTGCAATAGCTGCATATTTCGATTACGAGATATGGCAGATGGACGTTAAAACCGCTTTCCTTAACGGAAACCTTTTGGAGGATGTTTATATGCAACAGCCTGACGGTTTTATCGTACCTAGACTTGCAAACAAGGTTTGTAAGTTAAATCGATCCATTTATGGATTGAAGCAAGCATCACGGTCATGGAATCAGCGTTTTGATGAGATCAAAAAAGAATATGATTTCGTGCAAAACGCAGATGACCCTTGTGTATACAAGAAGGTTAGTGGGAGAGCACTTACTTTTATTGTCCTTTATGTCGACGACGTATTGCTTATAGGCAATGACATTCCCATGCTAACGTCGGTGAAAGCTTGGCTTTCATTAAAATTCTCCATGAAAGATCTGGGAGAAGCAGCCTTTATTCTTGGAATAAAGATCTACGGGATAGATCTAGAAAGCTGCTTGGACTCTCCCAGAGTACATACATTGATAAAGTGTTGAAGCGATTCAACATGGAACAATCCAAGAGGGGATTGGTTCCAATGGTACGTGGTACCTCTCTGTCTAAGGACATGTGTCCTAAGACTCAGGAAGAGAGAGACCATGAGTCGGATACCGTTCGCCTCGGCAGTCGGATCGATCATGTATGCCATGATATGTACACGACCTGATGTCTCATATGCTTTGAGCATGTGCAGTCGCTATCAGGCCGATCCAGGTGAAGGTCACTGGATAGCAGTTAAGAATATCCTTAAGTATCTTAAACGAACTAAGGATGCTTTCTTAATTTATGGAGGTGGAGAACTTGCGGTATCTGGGTATACCGATGCAAGTTTCCAAACCGACAAGGATGACTACAAGTCGCAATCCGGGTACATTTTTTGTTTGAATAACGGAGCAGTGAGCTGGAAATCTTCCAAGCAAGATACTGTTGCCGATTCAACAACAGAAGCGGAGTACATCGCTGCATCTGAAGCAGCAAAGGAGGCAGTTTGGATCCGAAAGTTCCTAATCGGATTAGGAGTAGTTCCGTTAGCAGCTGAGCCCGTTCCATTGTATTGTGACAATAACGGGGCTATAGCACAGGCTAAGGAACCAAGGTCTCATCAACGGTCCAAGCATGTTCTTCGACGTTCGACGTTACCATCTGATTCGGGAGATTATACATCGTGGCGATGTAAAGGTCGAGAAGGTCACATCAGATGACAACATTGCAGATCCGCTGACGAAGGCTGTTCTTCAGCAAGTTTTTGAACGACACATACATAGTTCGGGTATTAGATGCTTGAGTGACTGGCTATAGGCCAAGTGGGAGATTGTTAGACATTATGTCCCATAGCGTCACTGTTTGTAAATGATATTGTATTATTGTACAAAATTAACTATGTGATAATGAAATTGCCTTTTGCCGTTTTGTAATATTATTTACTTTGATATATAAATGGCGAAAGTCCATATGATTAATACCGGATTGAGATGATATGAGACAGTATCAATCCATAAAGGTTTAATCATTAAATATCCCTAGTCGGAGTATTATCGAGATCGGACATCGATAATGCGGAATAGACTAGTATTGCGCTTGTGCACGTTGTGAGGGCACAACGGCATAGTTCTCATATATTTAAGTATTGGATACTTATGCAAGTGCGATAGGAGGTTGTGTTTTACCGATGGTACGGAAAACAGCTTCGCTCTGGATAGACCCCGCGGAATCCCATTGGTAGTATGTCTGCGTGTCTATGGGAGGCCGCATCAGGGTAGGTGTATATGGTCTTAACCTGAGACTTACATCGCTAGTACTTGCGACAATCGGTAAACTTTGGTTTTGGTGGTTGGGGACCTTAACCGGTTCTGTGTACACCTCTTCTGGGTTTATCGAGAATCGTAGTGTACTGGATGTGATGTCGAGATGGAAGTATCACTTCAGACATATGGAGGTGATGATCACGCAGGACACAGAACTAGTACTCTATAAAAGGTTGCAACCGTCGGGACAATATGACCAGGTCAGGATTGTCCGATTTAAAGAGACTAGTTGCTTGATGTCCGATATATGTTTCGTACGGGGCAGACACATTTCCAGCCCCAGGCCTAACATGTGATCGTCCGATACTGGATCGATGTACGCAATACTACGGTATACTACGCTTGATATAGATCTTATATTCCTATAAGAATATTTCTGGAGAATTGGGTAGGCATGGCGCTTTGCTAGAAGCCAACCTTGTCTTGTGAATCGGTAAAAACGTAGTACGAGGTACGTACGTGTTCGGATTATCCGACGACCGTATTTACTGCCAACATATCCGGAGATCTCTTGGGTCGCTTCCCGAAGATTCACCAATGACGTATGATTCAACTCGATTAATCTTGGATTAATTACGGAGAGACTTTATCTTGGATAAAGTACTATACATAGAGAGAGAACGATTAATTTGGAATTAATCGTAAAATTATTATATTCGATATAATAATCGAAATTCGATTTCGACGCGAAATTAAAATTAGATTTTAATTCGGGCAAACGAGTTAATTTAGAATTAATTCGTTAGCGACGTAAATAATAATTTCGCTAGGCGCAATTATTTATTTAAATTCGATTTAATTAACGTCGCGACGTAAGTTCGGTATTTCGGAAATATCGAACCCGAACGCGTGAGTGCACGTGGGCCCACTTTCATTTGGAAACGTGTGGGGCCCACATGACACATGTCATATTATGCATTATTTAATTGTGATGCATTGCATGGAGATAGTGTACAATGCACTCAATGGTTTTGCATGGAAATTGAGTGTTTGACACTCTAAGCCATTGCATGATTTGTGTCATAAGTTTATTATTAATTTAATAAATATTATGGCATAAATATAAATTGATTTTTGAAATCAAAACCATTATTCTCCTCTCTTTCCTCTGACCGAAACTGTGAAGTTTCACAGCCCTCTCCACTTTCTCTGTTTTGGTGCAAAAACTTGAAGAAATTGTGTTTGTTTGGAACATAAATTCACACACAAGGCTAGCACCTTCAAGGGATCATACAAAGGTGTTATGAGAAACTAATTCTTGAGCTTGGAAGGATCAAAGAAAGCTTGGAGCTTCCCCACTCACCTTGGCCGAAAATCATCAACCTTGGAGCTTCCATTTTGGTTTGATTTTTCTTCTCTTCATCACTAAAGCATTGTAAGTATGATTCCGCCATACTTCATCTTTTAATATATATTCATTGTTGTATTTCATATGCTTAATCTTCCTTGGGACATATATAGAAACCAACACATGACACTGACAACTGTGCCCGACTGCGCCACGAGATCCAAGACCTCATTGACTCCAAAAATATACCTGACCCCCCCGAAACCGAACAACCAGACACAAACAGAAACCCCTTACCCAATTACCGAACAGTACCCCTACCAATCTCATGATCATTCTGGCCTCCCAAGACCTTGTCCTAAAATCCTTCCACCCTCAAGCCTTTTGCCTTGGAATCTGGGATAGTACTAGTGAAGATGAGGCAGAGCAGGGGAAAAGCTTTTGGCTTGATTTCTCTAGCAGTGATGAGGAAGAAGTAAGGGGAATGACGCGTAGCGGTCGCTTTTACAATGATATGGCGGAGAAGGGTAAGGAGTTTTGACAGATGGTAGAGAAGTGGTTGAGACTGCAGAAAATACTGAGGGGGATATAGTGCTGAGGCAATTGAGGAAGACTAGAGCACAAGTGAGTATCTGGGAACTGTTATGTGCATCCCGAGAGCATAGACAGGCCATGGTTGAGGCCTTGAGCAAAATTGTGGTACCAAAAGACGCCAACCCTGCGATGTTTGTTGGGTCAGTTCAGAAAGAAGCTTTGCAGATATCTTTTTCTGAGGATGAACTCCCGCCGGAGGGGAGGAATCATAATAGGCCTTTATTTATCAGGGCCGAAGTGAGGGTCAAGAAAACTTCATGTGTAATGGTGGATGACGGTTCGTCCATCAATGTGTGCCCATTGAAAATTCTGGCAAGATTAGGTATGAAAGCAACAGACTTGGACCCCTCTAGTATGACCATTAAGGCTTATGATGATAGTAAAAGGGGAGTTGAGGGTACCTTTGTGGCTATGGTCAAGGTAGGACCGATTGAAGATGATGTTGAGTTCACAGTGCTGGACATCCCAGCCACTTTTGCCTTATTGTTGGGAAGGCCTTGGTTTCACAAACTTGGGGGCGTGCCTTCCACTTTGCATTAGATGATCAAGTTCCCGTATGAGGGAGAAGTTGTTACTATCCGGGCTGAGGTAGATAATGCCGTGGCTGCCTTAGAGATACAACCTTTCACAAGGTTTCAGGTGTCAGCTACTTTTGAGGAATGGGTGGATCCTAGGGTGGCTAGGATTATGGAGAAAATGAAGTTGGAACCGGGTGAAGGTTCATAATTACCAGATTTTAGAGGACAGACCACTCGGAAAGGTTTGGGGTATAAGTCTGATGAAGAAAAACCAAAGGTCAAGAAAAAGGGCCTGAAACTGATGGAATGTTTTGTGAAAGCTTCAGGATATCAAGGGGAGCCTGAACCTGTGGAAGTTAATGGAATTGTGGTACCGGGATTTGAGATCTTCCAGGATTTGTTGGGTGAGAAACCGCTGGTTAAAGAAGTTGTGGAAGCAGAGAATTGGGAAGAAGAATTGATGAAGTTGGAAAGCCTGACTCTGGGAGAGGACGAAAAGCCTGAGGAAGATCTGATTGCAGAGGAAGAAGTGTCTATAGATGATGAAGACATTTACCTTCCTGATTTGTTTGAATGTACTTCCGCATTATCCAATAATAAAGACATTTCTTTTGCTTACTTGCCTGAGTCATTCCCATTTGCTCTGCACGAATCAAGCATATTTGATATCAGTTCGGCCAGAACTACTGCATTTAACTTGGGTACACTTGAGAACCCCAAGGAAATTCTGATTGCAAGTGAAGTAACCTCCGAAGAGAGGGAGAAACTAGAAGAAGTGTTGGTCAGATATGCCAAAGTGTTTGCTTGGTCCTATGAGGACATGCCTGGGGTAGACAGAAACATTGCCCAATACACGATACCAACTTATCCGAATATGAGGCCAGTAAAACAGAAACTCCGACGGATGCGACTAGAATGGGCTGAGAAAGTCAAAGAGGAAGTTAAGAAACAGATAAATGTGGGGTTCTTGGAAGTAGTAAAATATCCCGAGTGGTTGGCTAATATAGTGCCGGTGCCGAAGAAAGATGGGAAAGTCAGAATGTGTGTAGACTACAGAGATCTCAACAAAGCTTGCCCGAAAGATGATTTTCTTTTGCCGCATATAGATGTTCTGGTTGATAGCGCGGCTTTATCTGCTATGTATTCATTTGCAGACGGGTTTTCAGGTTACAATCAGGTTCTCATGGCCGAAGAAGACAAACACAAGACTGCATTTGTTACCGAGTGGGGTACTTATTGTTACAAGGTTATGCCGTTGGGCTTAAGAATGCGGGGGCTACCTATCAGCGGATGGCCACCACACTTTTCCACGACTTAATGCACAAAGAGATTGAGGTGTATGTGGATGACATGATGGTGAAATCAGAGACAAGAGTTGGGCATATTGAAGCACTGGAAAGGTTCCTTCAGAGAGTTGACAGATATAACCTGCGGCTAAATCCCAAGAAATGTATGTTTGGGGTGACATCAGGGAAATTGCTTGGTCACACAGTGGGAATGGGCGGAATAGAGGTAGACTCCGAGAAGATCAAGGCAATCACAGAAATGCCTGCACCGAAGACAGAAAAAGAAGTCAGAGCATTCTTGGGAAAGATTCAGTACATCAGTCGGTTCATCGCCAAGTTGACATCAGTATGTGAGCCTATCTTCAAACTGTTGAGAAAAGATCAGCCAGTGAGATGGAATAAACGGTGTCAGACGGCCTTCGACAAGATCAGAGAGTACTTGGTAAAGCCTCCTGTATTGAAACCTCTGAGGCCGGGCAGACCTTTGATATTGTATTTGGCTATAGAATCAGAAGCACTGGGGGCAATGATGGTACAGGCAGATGAGACAGGGGTAGAACATGCAGTCTATTATCTGAGTAAGAAGATGCTCCCGTATGAGGCTCGGTATCAAGAAGTTGAGAAGATCTGTCTTGCAGTGGTATGGGCTTCCAGAAAATTGCGGCATTACTTCCAGTCATACAAGATCCAGGTAGTGGCAAAGGAGAATCCTCTGAAGTATCTTCATTCGGTACCTTCACTAGTGGGAAAGTTAGGCAGATGGTTGGTATTGCTGATAGAGTTTGACATTGAATATCTCACCTCCAAAGTGATCAAAGGGCGAGTAGTAGCGGAGTTTCTGGCAATGCAACCTGTTGAGGGGGATCAGTATAAGTTTGAATTTCCAGATGAAGAGATCCAAGCAATAACAGTGAATTACAAGGGAGCTGGAATTGGAATCGTGATAGTGACCCCCGAATGGGAGACTTTGCCTTTAGCCAAGAGGTTGACATTCAGAGTGACTAATAACATGGCCGAGTATGAAGCATGTGCTTTTGGTTTGACAGCATTGATAGCCTTGAAGGCCGGGAGTGTGGAAGTCTACGGAGATTCTATGTTGGTAGTCCAGCAGATGCGAGGAGAATGGGAATTGAAAGAAGAACGGTTGAAACCTTACATTTTTCACCTCAGAAAGTTGGCGCAGGTTATCCCTGAGTGTAAGTTTCAGCACTTACCGAGAGAAGAGAATCAGATGGCAGATGCATTGGCTACACTTGCAGCAACTTGGGAAAATCCAGAAAAGTTAGTGATGAGACCGTTGATACTGACAACAGCGAGCAGACCTGTTTATGAGATAGAAAGAATTTCGGGAGTGAGGTCGACGATGGTAAACCTTGGTATTATGACATCTAGAGGTATCTGGAATATGGTGAACCCGGAAGGGGCAGCAGGAGAAAAGACAGAATAGCCATTCAGAAGTTGGCTTCCCAGTATGTGATCTTAAAAGGGGAACTGTACAAAAGGCAAGCAAACGGCATTCAGTTGAAATGTTTGAGAAAAGAAGAAGCTCAGAAAGTGATGGAAGAGGTACATGCCGAGGTATGTGGTCCGCACATGAATGGGTTGAACTTGTCCCGCAAGATAGTGAGACAGGGGTTTTATTGGTCGACTATGGAGACAGACTGCGCAATGATGGTAAAGTACTGTCACGACTGTCAGGTACATGGCAATCTGAGTCATCTGCCACATACAGAGTTGCACGGGCTGTCAGAGCCACGGCCGTTCTCAGCATGGGGGATTGACATGATCGGGGAAATTCGACCGAATGCATCTAATGGGCATCGTTTCATAGTAGTAGCAGTGGATTACTTCTCAAAATGGGTAGAAGCTGAGTCGTTCCGGAACGTTACAGCAAAATAGATGGCCAAGTTCATAGCACGGAACCTCATTTGTCGGTATGGTATGCCGCACCACGTGGTCACGGACAATGGGGTACAGTTTCAAGGAGAGACAAAGGCAATGCTACAAAGGTACGGGATAGGCCATCATAAGTCATCACCTTACAGGCCACAAGCGAATGGGGCAGTTGAGGCAGCCAACAAGACTGTAAAGACAATTCTGCTAAGATGACAGAGAACTGCAGGGATTGGGCTGAGAGACTACCGTATGCTTGTGGGGGTACAGAACGTCAGTCAGAACAGCAACGGGTGCAACACCTTACTCTTTAGTGTACGGGATGGAAGCGGTACTGCCGGTGGAAATGGAAATACAGTCTATGAGGGTATTAGCAGAGACAGAGTTACCTGAGTCAGAATGGGCCGCACAGAGATTTGATCAGTTAGCACTTTTGGACGAGAAAAGGATAAGAGCCTTACATCACATGCAGTTGTATCAGAAGAGACTGGCCCGGGCCTTTAACAAGAAAGTACGTCCCACAAAGATAGAAGGGTGATTTGGTACTTAAGCAGTCGAGGCCGTCGACGACAGATTTGAGAGGGAAATTCAGGCCAAACTGGGAAGGACCTTACATCGTTCAGAAAGTCATGGGAAATGGAGCAGTGAAGTTGTCAGACCTCGAGGGAAATGAATTCACAAAACCAATCAATGTCGACAGGTTGAAGTTGTACTTTGCTTGAGAAGACTTGGTCGCCAGTGGAAGACCTAACCCAACGGAATAAGAAAACTCCTGCATACATGCATACACGTAACCTATATTGCATATTTTTGTGTTTGTTCTGTTTTGTGAAAACAGGTGTTGAAGACGGAAAAGAGCGAGCAGTAAGCCAATCAGAGATAGTAAAAGCACAATATTTGATCTGGGCAGTAATCTGAAGATTGAGGTCCCAATGAAGTTAAGTTCCGGGTAGGGTCTCGGAGGGCAAAGTCCACATCACATCATATCATCTTGGGGGAGAGGCCCATATCGGCTGAGGAGCGAGGCTCCACATTGTACCAGCTTGGGGGTGAGGCCCATATCGGCTGAGGAGCGAGGCTCCACATCACATTATATCAGCTTGGGGGCGAAGCCCATATCGGCTGAGGAGCGAGGCTCCACGTTGTACCAGCTTGGGGGCGAGGCCCATATCGGCTGAGGAGCGAGGCTCCACATCACATTATATCAGCTTGGGGGCGAAGCCCAAATCGGCTGAGGAGCGAGGCTCCACATCACATTACATCAGCTTGGGGGCGAAGCCCATATCGGCTGAGGAGCGAGGCTCCACATCACATTATATCAGCTTGGGGGCGAAGCCCATATCGGCTGAGGAGCGAGGCTCCACATTGTACCAGCTTGGGGGCGAGGCCCATATCGGCTGGGGAGCGACGCTCCACATCACATCATGTCAGCTTGGGGGCGAAGCCCATATCGGCTGAGGAGCGAAGCTCCACATCATATCATTTTGCAGGCGAGGCCCACATCATCAGCAGTATCGAGATGCGTCTCAGGATCGAGGTCCACTGCAGTATCAGCTCAGCTCGAGACAGCTAGCTAGCCAGGTAAGTAAAAAATGCATTGCATAGACTTTGATAGGACTATCACTGTCACACACTGCACAAGCCCCATCAAAGTGGGGGCGACTGTAGGCATTGTATTTTTGCATGTGAAACCCGATGATGAGTCTCATTTGGAGGCACTACCTTTTGAGTCACGAAAGCCGCGGGAAACGGATATCGGAAGGGGAAATTCATAATAAACAAGGTTCACTGTTTTCGTTCGTACTGCGTTCGTGTATGCGTTCGAACGACAAACAGATTGCGGGCGTTCGTGTCGCGTTCGAGGAAGCATTCGAACGGTGTCGGTAATTCTGGTTTTGCTGCTAGCCTCACACCCCACCCATTTAGCTCCCCAAAGCCCATAAAACACATCCCAAATTAAATAATAAATATTAATTTAAACATTAAACATTAAATAAAATATTTAAACCATTTACCAATTAAATAAAACATTTACCAAACTTAACTAAAATCATGCCTAATTTAAATAATTTGAATATATCATATACTAAAATTAAAAAGAAGATATGCCTAATTAAAATCAATCCTAACCAATTAAAGCCAATCATATATTTGACTTCCTAATTTAATAAGACATCTACCAATTTAAAATAGTTGACTTCCTAATTTAAAATATTTTATCCCCCCTCAATTTGTGTATATCATTCTTAGGACTCCTAATTTGGAAACTAGATCTCTTCCTTGTGAGACAAAGGCAAACCCTAGCTCTCTTCTATATAAACATGCATTAACCTAGCCACACCATCTCTCCACTCTCTCTAATACACGCCCAAGACATCAAAACACTTCACATATACACAAAAAGAGAACAAAGAGCCCTAACCATCTCCTCCATAGCCGAGACAACAAGAGCCTTAATCCTCCACCATAACCGAATCCACCACAAGCAACTATCCTCCATAGCCGAATCCAAAACGCCTATACACCACCAAAAATAACCACCAAAACAGAAGCCCACATCACGCCTAAACAGCAGCCCCATTCACGCCCAAACTGCACTATTTTACACGCCTGAACTGTACTGTTTAACACCCCAAAAGAGCAGCCCAAATCCACTTAAAACATTGCCTAAAAATCTTAAAAAAAGTAACATAAAGAGACTGCATTCATAATCCTTAAAATAATCACACACAACTGCACTAAGAACCCACACAAACTTGGAACAGTTCATTGAAACGTCAAAACATGTGGCCTGAGCAGTGAGCAGCAAAACAGAGGCCGAACAGGAGCAGAACGGAGTTCGAACCGCAAGCAAAACAGCAAAGCAGTGAGCTAGGACGCTAAACCAGTGAACGGAGAAGTTTAGGAACTGTACCCTTCCGACGTCCGTGAAACGCAAGCCTGAAAGTTGGCTAAAAGGTTAGACCTGAGGGTATCTTTCACATTCGCTTTTGTACTATTTTTAAATATTGCTTGGTGATTGTCATGTTGCATGTTGTGGCCTTTGAGTAAATGAATATGCATGAATTATGAGATGTAGAATGTTGTGGCTGTGGAAAAATGAGAGACGTGTCAACTCTCGCGGTATATCGAATGGAAACCCGTACATAAATTTCATAGCCGATTCCGAATGGACGGTAATATGATCTGTACTCGGGACACAACTCCACGTACCGCTTGAGTAAACGGCACCCTCTTTTGTTTTGTGTTGCTTTTGTTTATTTTTCGTCACTTGAATTCTGTATGTTGTTTATTTATGCATGATTCAATCGAGCGCATGGGCTTAGTAAGTGGAATGAAAGATCCCCTATGGGGAGGGGTTAAAGCCCTTTACCATGATGCTTTTCCGCGCCGGTTGATGTGTGTTCTGTTG
This sequence comes from Zanthoxylum bungeanum, assembly GCA_019454045.1. Lineage (NCBI taxonomy): Eukaryota > Viridiplantae > Streptophyta > Magnoliopsida > Sapindales > Rutaceae > Zanthoxylum > Zanthoxylum bungeanum. The sequence goes on along the minus strand of SKCR01054269.1, from coordinate 2,439 downwards.
GATGCAAGATACGTTCAATCGGGCATACTTAGTTTGATATTATTGTCTTTATCTTTTTATGCATGGTTCAATCAAGCGCATGGGCTTAGTAAGTGGAATGAAAGATCCCTTATGGGGAGGGGTTAAAACCCTTTACCACGATACTTTGCCGCGCCGGTTGATGTGTGTTCGGATTGGATGTAAGATGTGTTCAATCGGGCATACTTGGTTTTGATATGATTGTCTTTATTTTTGTATGTATGATGCGATCGAGCGCATGGGCTTAGTGAGTTAGTCCAAATGTCCTCTATTTGAGATACGAAGAGCCTAAAAGGCCACCTTTGTGACACTATTTTGCCGCGCTGGACGAAGTGTGTTTGGGTTGAATGTACGTTCAATTGGGCATACGAGTTCTATACTTTTATTGTCTTTATTTCATGTGTTGTGATGTGACGAGCATGGGCTTAGTATGATGGTCTAAAGGTCATATATTTGAGAGACCAAGAGCCTCAAAAGGCCACCTTTACGGCAGTACTTCGCCGCGCCCCTTTATTTTGTTGTTTATGTATTGCGTCCCATTTCATGCATCAGGTCTGTTCCCGTTCGAACACGTTTACGAAGGCAACTGGAACGCGCATGCATTTTGCCTTATCATGCATCAGGTCTCATTTTCGTTCGAACGCGTTCACGAACGCCATACGAACGTGAGCATTCTGTTTCATTTCCGTTCGAACGCGTTAACAAACGCCATACGAACGTGAGCATTTTGTTTCTTTTCCGTTCGAACGCGTTATCAAACGCCATACGAACGCGAACCTTCTGTTTATCGTTCGAACACATTTACGAACGCTACACGAACGCGAACACACTGAACTGAGATATATTCACCACATGCCATGTATAGTTGTTTCTTAGGTGATTTTTTTATGGAACCACACATAGTCATTATTATCTTTGTGCACATAATAATGAAAAGCATGTTTATTCCATTAGTTGCGTCATTTGCCTTAGTCTTGATTTAACGCATTACGATTCATATACATCTACCATGATGACTTTGGAGTATTATTTCTTGTGATATATCGGATGGAAACCCAGACATAAATTCCGTAGCCGACTCCGATTGGACGGTAATGCGGTCTGTACTTGGGATACAATTCCACGTATCACTTGGAAAAGTGCTCACATGTATGCTTGTGCGGTTATTATGTATGCTTGTGTTTTTCATGAATATGATATGCTGAATGAAGTTGTATGTTCGTTGTTACTTTGAGGTATTTTCAGGCATGTGTTCTTAGATGTGAGATATATGTGAAATGTATGTATAAGTTTTATTTTGTACCTGTGAACTTAGAAGCATGATACTCTTGGAAATAAGTGCTACTTAAGCCTGATTAAATTATTACATAAATCATGTCATTACAAGTGGCATAAGTAAGGGACCATTCTGAACCCAACGGTTTGAGGTCTTCCCTTGCGAGGGGTGAGTGCGGCCTTAAATCTCATTTTCCCGGTTCACACCGGGTGGCGACTCCATTATTCTCCGGTTTAGTCCCCCGTGGCTACTCCGTACTCCCGACCGGGCCGCGAACCCGGGACAGCATGCCTCACCCAGATTTCTGTGTTCCCACAAATGTCTAAAGAGCCAGAATGTCACGTGACCGATCTAAAGAAAACCTTCGAATTACTAAAGAAACACAATTTAAAGCTCAATCCGGAGAAATGTGCTTTCGGAGTGGCCCCAGGGAAGTTTTTGGGCTACATGGTAAGCTCCCGAGGCATAGAAGAAAATCCACAGAAGATCCAAGACGTACTAGACATAAAGTCTCCCAGGACGGTAAAATAAGTGCAAAGTCTAACCGGCAGATTGGCCGCGCTCAACCGATTCATCTCCCGAGCAACAGACAAGTGCCACCCCTTCTTCAAAATCATCAAGAAGGCCAAAAAGGAAATCAACTGGACGCCGGAATGCGAGGAAGCCTTCCTATAGTTAAAACAATACCTAACACAGCCCCCACTTCTAGCAAAACCACTCCCAGGGGAAACCTTATACCTGTACTTAGCTGTCTCAGAGCATGCAGTAAGTTCGGTACTAATACAAGAGGTCGACAAGGTCCAAAGGCCTGTATATTATGTCAGAAAAGCTCTGTTAGATGCTGAGACCCGATATCCGGTATATGAACTGGTCGCCCTGTCATTGATCACTGCAGCCCGGAAATTATGACCCTAATTCCAAGCCCATCCTATTAGAGTTTACACCGATTATCCTCTAAGACAGATTCTGCAGAAAACAGAAGTTTCGGGCAGGTTAATGAAGTGGTCGGTAGAGTTAAGTGAACACGACATTTCTTACCTCCCAATGGTGGCAGTAAAAGGGCAGGCTTTGGCAGATTTTGTCACGGAATTCACAGAACCTCAGGTCTTGACTGTGGGGGGAAGGAAAATGGGAGATGTCAGTAG
>SKCR01054268.1:0-29864 GCA_019454045.1 Zanthoxylum bungeanum | reverse complement strand
ATTTTCTTAAAACCTATTTTCGACAATTTTATTTACTTGCTTTTAAATTTAGAATCGTCACCATTTCAAATCAATCAATCAACTTGTTAGATATTAGTAATCATTTGACCTCATAAAATAATAGTTTAGATATTAAGTCCTCGTGGGATCGATATTTTTATACTACTTGAACGATACGTGCGCTTGCGTATACGTGTGTGGTTTACGCCGGTCCACAGTCCCAATGAGCCGGACTCGGTGGGACGTAACCCGACCCCGAGCTGAAAAAGGTACTTGGAACTGGGGGAATGTTACGTCCCCAGTCTGAAGGGCTGACTCGGTGGGATGTACCTGACCCGAGCTGAGAAAAAGGCACTTGGTCCTGAGGGAATGTTACGTCCCCAGTCCGAAGGGCTGACTCGGTGGGATGTACCCGACCCCGAGCTGAGAAAGGCACTTGGACCTGGGGGAATATTACGTCCCCAGTCCGAAGGGCTGACTCGGTGGGACGTGCCCCGACCCCGAGCCAGACGACCTCGGCGGAATAAGATCCAGCCCCGAGCTGTTTGGAACATTAAGGGCATATTTCTCCTTATGTTTTGGATTGTTGCATTGAGTATGTCCCCGGAGTTCTTTGCAAACTTTTATTTTTTAGAAGAGCGGATAAATAAAAAAAGTTTTTATTGATACTTGGGGACATACTGCCCTTCTTACAACTCTCTGTGGGTCATTTTGAGAGAGGCTCTGTATTTGAATTCCTGTCCCTTATTTGTTTGCCGTAAGCAGATAGGAGGAAGGGAAAGTTTACTGGAAGTATTTTCTCAACATCTCGGCGTTCCATGGCTTTTTTAATCTTGTGCCGTCACCGTTCGTTCTAGGATGTACACCTCCGGGCTTTACACCACTTTCACCACCTTGTAGGGCCCTTCCATTTGGCGCCCAGGGAGCCTTCCTCTGGCCTTCGAGTATTTAGGGTGACTATTCTTAGCACCAGGTCGCCTGGGATGAAGGTGCGTATCCGAATCCTTTTATTGTAGAAGCGGGCCATCCTTTGTTGGTAGATTGCTGTTTTCATGGCCGACCTCTCTCTCTTCTCTTCGATCAGGTCGAGGTGGTTTCTGATAAGTTCTTCATTCTGCTTACTCTCATAGTGCTGAACCCTGTGGGAGGTCACCCCGATTCTGCCGGGATGATAGCTTCATATCCGTATGCTAAAGAGAACGGGGTTTCTCCCGTGAGTCCTTATAGGTTGTCCGGTGTGCCCATAGTACTTCTGGTAGTTCCTCGACCCATAGGCCTTTGCTAAATCTTTCCCGAGCTTTCAGGTTAGCCTTGATGGTTTTGTTGGTCGCCTCGACTTGTCCGTTTGACTTGGGATGGGCTGGCGTGGCGAACTTTAGGGTGATCTGGAGATCCTCGCAAAGTTTTCTGAAACCTTTGCTGTCAAACTGCTTCCCGTTGTCAGTAATGACAGCTCGGGGGATCCCGAACCGGCAGACGATATTTTTCCTCAGGAATTCAGTGGCTCTTTTCTCCGTTATGGTGGATAATGGCTCTGCCTCCACCCATTTGGTGAAATAGTCTATGGCCACGATGGCATACTTCGTCTGTCCTTTCCCTTGTGGCATTGGTCCAATGATGTCCAGTCTCCACTGGGCGAACGGCCAGAGACTGAGTAGCGTGGTCAACTGTTCTACTGGTTGGTGGTGGAGGTTTGCATTTTTCTGACATCCTTCGCACCTGCGGGCCACTTCTATGCCGTCCTGGTGCATGGTCGGCCAGTAAAAACCTTGTCTTAAGGCTTTGAAAGCAATTGAGCAACCTCCGGCGTGGCTTCCGCAGATGCCCGTATGTATCTCTCTGAGCACATAATTTGCCTCTTCTTCGGCAAGACATCTTAAGAGGGGGACTGAGTAACCCTGTCGGTAAAGTACCCCGTCATTAGGGAGAATTGGGCTTTTGTACCTTAACTTTCTGGCCTCTGTTTTGGTCCTTGGTGTTTCCTCCCTTTCCTCAGAGTATTTTCTGATGGGCTGCATCCATGATGCTTGACTTTCTTTATCTGAACTTCTACTTTGGATTCTCCCACGCTCCTTTCTTTCTGTGAAATCAAAGGGATTATCCTGGGGTCTTCGGCTGTTTTGTTGAAGAGGCGAGCCGTGCCAGGGATCTGCCTCACAATTGTCCTCTCGGGGGATTTGTTCGAAGCGTACATCCCCCATCTTCCCGGTTAACTTTCGTACTTCGGTCAGATAGGCCATCATGCTAGGCTCTTTTGCTTGAAATGCTCCTTTTAGTTGCTGAACGGCTAACTGCGAGTCACTCCTTACTACCACATTTTGGATCCCTAGCACCGTGCATAGTCTCAAACCACCCAGTATTGCTTCATACTCTGCTTCATTGTTGGTTTCTATGAAAGCGAATTTCAGGGCGAGTAGGACTTCTTCTCCTTTGTCTCTTTTTAGGATGACTCCCGCCCCATTGCCTTGTGTGCTGGCCGAACCGTCTACGGACATTTCCCATTTGTCTTCGTCTATAGCCAGGGTCTGGGGGTCGGTATATTCGGCGACAAAATATGCCAAGGCTTGTCCCTTTACTGCTGCTCTAGGGAGATAAGCGATGTCATGTTCACTTAGTTCTACCGACCACTTTACTAATCTGCCGGAAACCTCTGGCCGCTGCAGAATTTGTTTTAAGGGGGTGGCCGGTGTATACCCTGATAGGATGGGCCTGGAAGTAAGGCCGTAATTTTCGAGCTGCCGTAACTAGTGAAAGGGCGACTAGTTCGTGTACTGGATACCGGGTTTCAGCGTCTAAGAGGGCTTTGCTGATATAGTAGACAGGCTTCTGGATCTTGTCGGTTTCCTGTATCAGTACTGAACTCACACTGCTCGGTCCGAAACAGCCAGATATAGGTATAATGTTTCACCTGGGAGTGGTTTAGCCAGGAGTGGGGGCTGCCCAGATACTGTTTCAACTGCTGGAAGGCTTCTTCGCACTCTGTCGTCCAGTCGACATCCTTTTTTGCTTTTTGGATTATTTGGTGAAGAGTTGTGGCATTGTGTCATTGCTCGTGATATGAACCGTTGAGCGCGGCCACTCTACCGGTCAGACTCTGTACTTCTTTATTACTGTTTTGGGAGACTTTAGGGCCAGTATTGCCTGGATCTTCTGTGGGTTTGCTTCAATTCCTCGGGCACTTACCATGTAGCCTAAAAACTTCCCTGAAGCTACCCCGAAGGTACATTTTTCCGGATTGAGCTTCAGGTTGTGTTTTCTTAGAAGCTCGAAGGTCCCTTTTAGGTCGTCCATGTGGTTGTTTGGTTCTTTTGACATTGTTATCATGTCATCGACATAAACCAGCATTGTAATGCCGATGAGTGGTTTGAAAACTTTGTTTACCAACCTTTGGAAGTTGCCCCAGCGTTTTTTTAGCCCGAAGGGCATCACTTTATAGCAGTAAAGCCCCTGATCTGTGATGAAGGTTGTCTTCTCTTCGTCTTCCGGGCACATTTTGACCTGGTTGTATCCGGAGAAAGCATCCATGAAGCTCAGTAAGCCTTGACAGGCTGTGGTGTCTACTAGCTGGTCTATGTTCGGCAAAGGAAAGCTGTCCTTTGGGCACGCCTTGTTAAGTCGGTGAAATCGACACACATTCGCACTTGCCATTGTTCTTCCTGACCAATATCATGTTTGATACCCAATCCGGGTACCTTGCTTCCCTGATGAGACCCCCGCCTTTAGTAACTTCTCGACCTCGGCTGCTATTACTTTTACTCCTCTCTTGATTGAAGTTCCTTCTCTTCTGCCTGACCGGCTTGTGAGATGAGTCTACTGCTAGGCGGTGATTGATGAATTTCGGGTCGATCCCCGCATGTCATTGTATCCCCAGGCAAAACGTCCGGGTATCCCTTCAGGCATTCTAGAAGATCTTGTCGTATGGACTCGCTCAGGCCTCCCCCTATCTTTATACTTTTCCTGTCCCGTAAAGTTCTATCTCATCGGTTCCTCAGCTGCAGCGAGTCGGGCATTTGTTTGGCCAGGCGCCTGGGCTTCTGTCTTCTTCTTCTTCCCCCTGGTTCCTTTGTCGTTTTCGGTTGTCTTCTGTGATGCAGAGAGTTTCTCGTGAGAGAGTTGCGAAGCAACTGCGAGCTGTTTTCTGGCTTCCGCACACAATTCCAATCCCCTCCCGAGTGGGGAATTTCAGTTTCAGGTGGTAGCAGGACATCGCGGCTTTTGTTTTCATCATGAAGGGTCGCCAACGATGGCCTGGTAACTGCTCATGCAGTCTACTACAGTGAAGTCTGTCATGATCGTCCGGGTCCGGGGATGTGTCCCGACAGTTATTGCCAACTTATATTCTTCCTAGTGGGATGACGGCTGATCCTCCGAAACCGTATAAGGAAGTGCTATCGTTGATCAGGGTGCATATTCCCCCTAGGTCGTCCAGTGCTTCTCTGGAAATTATGTCAACCGCGCTCCCGGGGTCCACTAGGATTATGTCTACCTCCGACCCGCTGATGACTGCTTTGATTATCAATGCATCGTCATGAGGGAAACTTACTCCTCGGGTATCCTCATTAGTGAACATTATTGGTACCGACCGGCCTCCCTGTAGCACTGTGACCTGCTCTGTTTCTAAGACATCTGGTCCTCGGGTTCTGCTGTAATCTTTCCTTGACCGGTTAGAGTTTCCGGCCAGTGTTCTTCCTCCTGCGATGATATTGATTTGGCGACCACGTGCTCTTTGTCTGGCTGTCATGACCTCGTGGTCAATGTATTTGTTTAGATACCCGTTTCGTGCTAGATTTTCCATTTGTTCTCGCAGATCTTTACATCCGTCTGTTGCATGTCCCTTGGAGTTGTGGTGTACGCAATAAGCCTTTTGGTTCCTTTTGTCCGGGGGGAATCTCATTTGGTCGGGTTCTACTAAGAGGCCTTTCCCTGGATCTCCATGACAATTTGTCCCAGTGGTTTCTTTAGGGGAATGTATGCATCTTCCCCGACCACATGGTTTACTTGGGTCGGCGCCCTTCTCTCTTGATTGTCCCGGTGCAGTGGCTTGAATTCTTTGTGCTTCGGGGGTGGTCTTCTGGATTCTCTTTCTGTTCGGCGGGGGGGGCACCCCCCCTTCTGCGGTTCTTTCTCTGATGGTGTTCCCTTTTCGGGATACTTTCTCTTCGTTCTCTAACAAAACGAATTTTCGGGCCACCTCCAGAGCGGTGGCGTAGTCCGGGGTGTCTTGGATCCTTAGATGGGTCCATAGCCTTTCGACCCTCAAGGCTCCCTTCAAGCTTTCCAGGGCCTCGGGGGATTCATACCCTCCGACTTCGAGTACCATATTATGGTATCTTTCAATAAATATCTTCAGAGGTTCATCGTCTCCTTGTTTCATAAGCCTTAGTTCTCCAATTGTCTTTCTGGGGACACAAGCCCCTTGAAGTGTCGTATGAATGACTTTCTCAGTTGTGCGAAGTGCTGATGCTCCTTGGGGCTAGGCTTCTATACCATAGAAGGCCGTCCGCCAAAGTTAGGGGGAACACTTTGCAGATGGCGTCCCCTGTTACCACTTGCACCTCCATTAGTAGGACGAAGCTTCAATGTGGGTTTGGGATCGGTATGGCCCTTGTATGGTGTCATGGTCGGCATGCTGAATCTTTTCGGGAATTTCTCTGTTTTTATTTCTTTTGTGAGGGGGGACTCATCCTTGCCGTCCGGGCCATCCCCTCTGTCTGTATTGGGGCATACTCCCAATTGGCCAGCTCCTCCCGTAACCAAGATTTCATGCCGCTTGTCTTTTGGTCCATTCCGCCTCATGTGGTCTCCTTTCTTTTGTTATCCACGGGGGTGGTGCTTCTCGTGGCGGTATCTTCTCGTACTTCTTCGTCATATCCTTTCTCCTTTCGCCGGGTGTTGCGAGGGCTATCATAGGAGGGGTCTGGTGACGATTTGTCACCCTCTTCCTCCAATGTGTCCTCGGTCTGGGAATCTTCCTGAACCACAACAGATCTTACCCTGTAAGGATCCCTCCTCGGGGTCTGTCGTCCTCACTTATATCGACAATTCTCTTTCCTTCCGCTATTTCGTTCCTTCTTCGGCTAGTCCCGGTCTCGATTTTCCGTGTGTGCACTCCTTCTACCTTTTCTAACCGGTCTACTATGGTTTTTAGCAAAGTTTGGTCTCCTTCCTTTCCTTCCTTAGGTTCTCCTCAAATTATCACCTCTAATATCATGTGAATATCACAAATGTACCTAAAATTTATATAAGTCTAATATTAAACATTATCAAAACATTAGTGTTATCTTCAATCAATGTCACACCTACTTTTCCTTTTTAATTCGTAATGCATGAGCGGGACGTGCGGGGTTACAATGTGAACTTTCGTGGCTCGTTGAAGACCACATACGTAACGAACGTGTCAACTTTCATAGAAAATTTCCTGAAATTCTCATCTTTACGTATAATATGCCTCTCTTCTTTAAGTAAATTACAATAATACCAACCAGTGGGCACCGACCCAACTCCTTTTCATTGGACGAGAGCATCTGTTCACGTGCGAGTATGCGACTGTCTCCACCAATTATCTTACAATATCTAATTGCAGCAATTATGCCAGGCCGCGGTTCGGTTCGAAACGAAACTGGAACCCATGGAACTTTCGATTTTAGGGATTGGCGATTTCGGTTTTAGGAACTTGAATTGAAACTGTAATCGTAATTTTACGGTTCCAGAATCACAAAATAAAATAAAATAAAAATTAATAATAAATTAGTGAATTATTTAATGAAATACAAAATTTTACTATGAAAATCATGATTATGTTGATATTTCTATATTAATATTTATTAATTTAATTAAAATTTATTTAATTTATTTTTAATTTTATTAATACGATTCGAAATTTTGGTTCCGATTCTAATTTCAGAATCGAACCAAAATCATAATTTTACGGATTGATTTTGATTGCAGAAATCAAAACCGTCAGTTCCGAACCGTAATCAGCTACGTACCTACGAAAAAAGGGCAGAGTTGAAAAACGCGTCCCAACGACGTAGGACACTGGTCCCACTAACTAATTCGAGAAGCTTTCTGAGCCATTCCCAGCCACGAATTTGTGATGATCACGGACAAAAACATTACCCAATCAGGTCATCAATTTGCTTGCGTGGGCTCCACGTGTCATGAATATTTGTCGTTTGATTACGTTACTGAGGTCGCGTTCCCACCCAATCTGGCCGTCTTTCTGTTGGCTGTCGCTGTAACTTGCCAATCGACGGAACGCGCCGCCTTTACTTTGCCTATTCTCGACATTTTGAACGGCTGACGGCATCTTCTCACTTCTCTGTTATTTAAAAATGATTAGACAAATCATAACTCACTCGTTTACGATCAATTCACTAACTCACTTATTATTCTTTTAACTCGAATTACATGAATATCATTAGTTAAATTATTTTAACGCAGATTTCACCTATTTATATTTATGAACAATACAATGAAATACAATATATATTCATGTTAAAAAGAATAAGATAATACTTAATTAAACAATTAATCATATCAAAATTCATATAATGAAAGTTTAAATAATAAAATTTTAAATATTAAAAGTTAAACCATGATAGTTATAGTTTTAAAAAACCATCAAAAGTCTATTACAAATATCACACTATTTAAGTCCAAAAAAAAAAAGGTATATAGATTAGAAGGTTAATTGATCGACATGAGATTATTATTACCAAGTTTAATAGAATTGCGAACTCACACAAAAGATTAAAAAAGTGACAAAAAACACAATCTATTAAATATTCCTAACAAAAAAAAACACCATCTATTAAATATTCTTGTCAAATTTTATCAATTCAAGTTCAAACCCAAAATTTACAACCTTCGTTGAACTTTTGGAACGACCAATGCACCCCTACTATATAGTTTTTGATATCATTGTGATATAAGTGATGTGATACTAGACCCGGCCGGCGGTTCGGTTCCGGTTCGAAACCGAACCGAACGGTTCCGGTTCCACACTTAAGTGGAACCGGAACCGAACGTTCGGTTCCGGTTCGGTTCGGTTCCTTTTTTTTTAATTAATTAAAATTAAAAAATGAGATTAAATTTATAAAAAAAAAAAAATTTATTACATTGAAGAACTTGAGCTTAAATTTTTAAAAATTTAAGTTGCCTACGTATCTCCAAGGGTGAGAGGAATCAAAGCTCACGTAGTTCCATTACAGTTTTAGTCTTTTAGACATATCCCCTTTGTAAATTATAATTTTACAATTATCAATCATCATTATCGGTTGATCCTTCGGCTCCGGTTCCGCTTGCACTTGTTGCAGAAGCATTATCGAACAAATCTTCACAATCATCGGGGCATCTTCTTGTTGTCTCAGATCAGCTCGAGTACAATCATCACACAAGTTGTTGCTTCTAGAGTGCTTGGATGTAATGAAGATCGCCTAGCTTCCAATATATTACCTCCCAAGCTGAAGGCTTGCTCAACCGCAACGGTGGAAATAGGTGCTGCCAAGATCTCTTTAGCAATAATAGATAAAACCAGATATATATTTTGATGCCGGTTCCACCATTCAAGGATTTTAAAATTTTTACTGCATAAACTTTCATTAGAAAACTCAAAATTTGTAGATAAATAATTATCTAATTCAGGGTTATTAGTTGTCGTATCCCTAGCTTTTTTATTTCGTTGCAATAACCAACGATCCCCTGCGCTAAGTCTTGTTTGAATTACCGGTTCGCTACTACTAGATTGACCTATGTTCCTAAGTTATATCTTACAATATAATCATTAAATAACTCAATTAAATCATTTCTTAATTTCGCATTAATCTAGTAATGTCAATTTCATCTAATATTCCTAAATAACCATAATAAGCTTGTAAAGCACCATTCAAACCTTCTAATTTAAATCTAGGATCAAAAATAGCAGCAATAAGATAAAGTAAAGGAATTCTCTAAAATAGTTTAACCATTTTACCTTCATAACAGTAATGGCTTCTAACAAAACAATATCATTAGGATCGCTACTGTCAACATGCTCATCGAGAGTGCCAACAATATTTAAACTCTCAAGAAGAAATAAATGTGCTGTATGATAATAAACGCCGCTAAAAACTAAAGTATCATCATTAAAAACTTTTAAAATATCTAAAAAAATTTCACAAATATCTCATTGACTATGATAAAGTGTGATATTTTGAACATGTTGAGAAAAAAAACTACATAATGCATCTTTGTATTGAAATGCTTGACATAAAAGAAAATAAGTAGAATTCCAACGTGTTGGAACATCTCTTGAAAATTTAATCGGTTAATACCATTTATTTTACAAAACTTGGTCCATTCTCTCCTAATTTGAGAATATGACCAAATACAGTTAAGTGCCGTTTTAATTGGATCAAGGAAATGTGATAATAATTTTAGACCGTCTTGCACACATAAGTTGAGGACATGACATGTACAACGAATATGAAAAAACCGACCCCCTAATTTGGTGTTGACATATTTCTTTTAAATCATTGATGGATGCAGTATTTGCAGATGCATTATCAAATCCAATTGTTAAAATTTTTTCTCCTAAACCATATTCATCAAAAATTACCTTCATCATTCTATAATATATTATGTGCAGTATGTTGGTCATCAAAAACTCTAAATGCAATAAGTCGTTTTTGCATGGTAAATGATGCATCAATCCAATGACAAGTCACACCCATGTATGAGTGTGTTTGCCAATGATCACTCCAAATATCAGAACATACAGAAATACGACCTTTCATCTCTTTAAATATTTCATTTAAAATAATTTTACCATCTTTGTATAATTTAAAAATATGACGTTTTGTTGTGTTTCGAGTCATTCTACATGCAGAAGGGTTTAAAGCATTATGCACGTAATTAGTAAAATGAAGTTTTTCACCAAAGCTTAAAGAAAGATGTGCCATACAAGTTAATTTCGCAAATTCTTCTCTATTTTTTGCATAAGAATATTTAAATAAATCTAAAGCACTCGTACCTCTACTTGATGATGCGTACCTGGACATTTGAGTTTGCTTCGTATCAATGCCAAATTCAACCGGATGATGTTTTCCATGTGCTTGATCATATTGCCATATCCACCAGAAAATTGTAAATAACCCCACAATAGTTGCAAACTGCTCGTTGTGAATCATCTTCTAGGCGTTCCAAATTAAAATGAATTTTGAAAATATCCGAGGACCGAGCCTTAACTTCTCTTCTCCGTGATTGTGCACTGACACTAGGGCCGCTCTCTTGGGTTGGCATATTTGACATTATGTTCTCAGATGAGCTTGCCATTTTTCGTTTGCGAAATTAGGAAGAAAAATAAGAAAATTGAATAATTGCGAATAACAGAATTATAGAAAATGAGAGAGTTGAGAATTTGGTGTGATGAAATTATGAAAAATGAATCCTATTTATAGAATTTTAGAATTTTTTTGATACCAAAAATGCCTCTAAATATAACCGTTTTATTACCGTTATTAGAGGTACATTAGTAATTTTTATTTTATATAATAAAAATATAATTTTTTTTTTTTTTTTTTTGGCAGGTCCCCAACGGCACTAGCCGTTGGGGGTCGTAGGGTTCCTGTTGGAACCGACGGTTCCAACCGGAACCGTTCGGTTCCAACCGGAACCGTTCGGTTCCGGTTCGGACCGGTTCGAGTTGGGGTGGAACCCCAACCGAACCGGTCCCATTCCGGTTCGGTTCCGGAACCGGAACCGTGACCGGGTCTATGTGATACATCAATTAATAAATAATTATCTTTTATTTGTTTTTCTTTTACTATTTTAACATGTTTAATAATATATATCATGAGGTTGCTGCTAAGGCTCTGAACGAAGCAAAGCAATCTAGAACCAATAGTTTATAAATAAGACTCTTCAATTGCAAAGGAACTATTTAGTAGTTGGTGTGGAGAAGATATTTTCTTTTTCCATTTTTGTCAAATTTGTTTTTTGTGGCCTCTCCTTTTTTTTTTTCCATAATTGCACTTATACTTATACCTGCCATTTTGACATTCTTGCTCTCCAGTGCTTCATTCAATGGTAATCTTTTTGGCTTTGAATTTAAGTTGATGCTTCTGTTCATTGAGTAGTGTCGTTTATTGGTTGAATCTTCTTTTGAAGTGTTGGTTTTTAATTAGTTGTTCAATTAAAATGTGATCATTGTTGTCTATTCTAGCAAGATCAATCGTCATTATTATTCTTAAATATCATTTAGTATTTACAATCAGTTCCTTTTATGTTGATACCTCAAAATTCATTTTCCCCCCTTGTCCTCTTAACATTGATTCTTGGAATTTTGGTTCAGGTAGATAATGTATGTGGAAAATTAAACTTGAATAAGGATTCTTTGGGTGACATGGAAAGAGTTGGGAATGATGCGGCTGCAAATGAAATAACTAGGAATACAGAACTGAAAAGAAAAGATTGCAATCTTCCTTTAAAACCTGACCTAAAGAGTGATTGGCCAGAGAGCTCGCTCCATAATTATAGGGATACTATAGAGGCTGGGGATTTACATAGATGTGTAACTTCTTTGGTTGGATCTGAACTACCCAGTACTAGCCCTTGTTCTATGAATGACACTGGTTTAGCCATCGGAGAATTAACTGTTGGAAATTTTAGGGGAATGAATTCAGTTTTAGTTAGTAGCCCAAGTAGTAGTATATCTAGGCAGGACCAGTGGCAGCATCTACATCAGTTGGCTAGTGGGTCTGGATTGAAGGCTTTACATGGAGATTCTGTGTCCCATGACAAAGATAAGATAGTTTTGAGAATCAGAGAGCAGTATATGAAGATGAATTCTGATATAGAAAATCCTAATTTCTTGTCGAAAAAGCGAATTGATCAGAAGCCAGAGGAATTTTCTCCATATATCAGGGCTAGGGACAGCATGATCATGTCAAGCAATAAGTTGCCAATTGGGAGTAGTACCCAATTGAAAACCTTATCTGCAAATGGCTTTTCTCAGTTCTTTGTAAAGAGAACTTTGATGGGAAAAGGGGCTATTAGCAGTATTGCAGAAGCTGGAAGGGGATTTGGCAGTCCAGTTGTGGGCCGGAATGATGACAAATTTGGTCATTTAACTAAGGTTACTTCAGATTCATTGTTGAAATCGAGTCTCAATAATGACTTGCAGTCTTCACATGGGGTTAATAGGCCTGTTCCAGAATGTTTTGGCGATGGGATATGCTTAAGAGAGTGGCTGAAACCTGGGTGTCCGAAAAGAGAGAGAGTTGATAGCCTCCATATATTTAGGCAGATTGTAGAATTAGTGGATGCTGCACAATCCCGAGGTCTTGCCTTGCAAGACTTGAGAACGTCCTATTTCTATTTATATCCATCGAAGAGGGTTATATATAACGGATCATTTATTAAGAGAGATACAGAATCTGCTGCAAGTCAGGTTCTAAATAAGAAGAGGCCTCTTGAACAACACATGGAAGATCATTTTAGTTCAGGTGCAAAGCATCAAAAAATCGGTCATGACATGAAATCTCTCACACATCAGCCCCAGTTCACTTCTAGTTGCAGCTATAGGACTAAGAAACCAAATGAGAATGATTTTTACGTAAATGGTTCTCAAGCTTGTGAGTTTTTTGACGTCAGTCCATCCACTACACCAGGGCAGCAGTCCTTTTCTGCAAATGCTAAACTGGAAATGAACTGGTATAGCAGTCCAGAGGAGCTCAAAGATTCATTTTTCTCGCTTTCATCAAATATCTACGGTCTTGGAGTTCTTCTTTTTGAGGTGAGATAATATATTTGTTGAATGGTTTTGTGATCTGAAATTTGTTCTGGGGGGGCCTTGTTTCTTAATATATCATCTTTTCACTTGCTTGAATTGTTGAATTCTGTTTAGGTTTGGAGCTAAATCTTCATATAAACTGCATTTAATGTTTCTTAGCAAGGCTGGAATTCAATAGATCTCACATGAGCTTGTTTCTCACAATATGACAAAATCTAAAGTTCTCTTAGTAAGAATTGGATGCTGCTGTTATGTTTGTTGCGTTAATCTAATTCCTTCTGAATAATACCACTGAGATTTGATCAAATTTTGTGTGTTGTTATCTCCAGCTACTATCTGTTCCTTGTTTTCCAATTTTAGCAAAGCTTATATATTATTTTTTCCAAAATGCATCTGAAACGGTCTGCTAACCCTGAGTAAGCATATACTTAGATTAAAAAGTTCTTTACTGTAATAATAGGTTTTCTTATACTTTGATTTCTTAGAGTCCTACCATAGGATATTGGTATGCAAGCTTATGTTAAAACTAATGTGAACCTTTCAACCAGTTGCTGTGCCATTTTGAATCATCAGAGGTGCGTTCTGCTGTGATGTCAAATTTACGTCATCGGATTCTTCCATCAAAATTTCTTTCAGAGAATCCAAAGGAAGCTGGTTTCTGTCTTTGGCTTCTTCACCCTGATCCTTCATCTCGTCCAACAACTAGGTACATAGTGTCCAGCTTCTTTTATTTATTGTCTACCTCTATTATGTATACTGAGGATCACTGGCAAACCTTTAGTTCATATTTCCTATGAACCCTGCGGCAAACTTTAGTCTCTATTTCTTGTGATTGCAGTTTAGATATTCAGTTGAGTATTTTACAGTTTATATCATGCAGAATCATTGACTTGTGGGTTCTGCTATTCAGTGGCTTATATTGCTTGATTTTCTTAAAATATTGGAAAATTGATATAGCAATTGCTTAAATTTTGCTACTTATACATGATGGATGCATAATAATTTGAAGGTACATCCTATTAGTCTTGACTCCCGCTCTATGTTTAATTTGTGAATATTACAAAGTATTTAAACCTTTTTGGGTCTACAACAGGGAAATTCTGCATTCTGAGTTAACATATGCAGTGCAAGAGTTGCATTCGCAGGATGATTTGTCAATATCTATTGACGAGGATGAAGCTGATTCAGAGATATTAGTTCATTTTCTAGTTTCCCTGAAGGAGCAAAAGCAGAAGCATGCCTCCACATTAGTTAAAAATATAAGGTGTTTAGAAGAAGATATTAAGGAGGTTGAGGAAAGGTACATGCGAAGAACATCCTCAGTTTTTTCTATGCCACACGAGGAAAACCACAATGCCAGGAAACAGAGTTCTGATTTTGAGGGTCCCGTTACTTCAATTTCTCCTTCTCAATCATTTTCCATGCTAAATACGAATGAGGGAAGATTAATGAGAAATATCAATCAACTTGAGAATGCCTACTTCTCTATCAGATCCCAAATCCGGCTTACAGAGGCTTCTCCCGCAGGGCGTTCTGATGAAGACTTGTTCATGAACAGAGACAGATGGGCTGAGGTACAAAATAAGAATGAGTCAAACAAGATTCAGAAATCCGTCGATCACCTTGGAAATTTTTTTGAAGGTTTGTGCAAGTTCGCTTGCTATAATAAGTTTGAAGTGCGTGGGACTTTGAGAAATGGAGATCTTCTGAATTCTCCTAATGTCATCTGTTCGTTAAGTTTTGACCGTGATGAGGAGTACATTGCAGCAGCTGGGGTATCAAAGAGAATCAAGATTTTTGAGTATAAATCACTTCTGAGTGACTCAATTGATGTCCATTATCCAGTTGTTGAGATGTCAAACAAATCTAAGCTTAGCTGTGTTTGCTGGAACAATTACATTAAGAACTATTTGGCTTCAACTGATTATGATGGTGTAGTTCAGGTGTGTTTTCATTCTAAACAGAATTTTCATTTTGATTCATGTTTTGTATCATTGTGCATGCTAAGAAATCCGTCATTTGGTTGATTTTGTCTTGCAATGGTTGTTATTGTATTGATGAACTTTCAATTATTTAAAATTATGTTGGATACAATGAAGTTTAAATCAAAGGATTTCCTTGGGTGGATTCCAGATATGGGATGCTGGCACTGGTCAAGGAATTTCTCGATACACAGAACACTCTAAGAGGGCATGGTCTGTTGACTTTTCCCAGGTTGACCCAACCAGGTTTGTGAGTGGAAGCGATGACTGTTCAGTGAAACTGTGGAGCATTAATGAGGCATGTTTCCTCTTGTATTGTTCTTTGTTTCATTCATACTCTTTCATTTGGAAATTATTAAAAGAAATGTGGATCTGACGTCCAATTACTCGTGCAGCAAAATTCTGCTTTCACCATCGGAAATCCTGCCAATGTCTGCTGTGTCCAGTTTTCTGCTTTCTCCACTCATTTGTTGGCTTTCGGATCTGCTGATTACAAGGTCTACTGTTATGATCTTCGGAATACAAGGAGTCCTTGGTGCACGTTATCTGGCCATGAGAAAGCTGTTAGCTATGTGAAATTTTTAGATTCAGAAACCTTAGTTTCTGCATCAACAGATAATACCCTAAAGCTTTGGGATCTCAAAAGAACCAGCCCCACTGGGCTATCCTCTGGCGCTTGCAGCTTAACTTTTAGGGGTCATACTAATGAGAAGGTTGGTTACTGTGCTATAGATTTGATAAACATTCTCAGAATGTATTCCATTTGCTTCTATATACTTATATATAATTTCTAATTCTTTATCCTGATTGCTCAGAATTTTGTGGGCTTATCTGTTTTGGATGGATACATAGCATGCGGTTCAGAAACTAATGAGGTAAATTTGTTCAATCACAACATGAGAACATATTGTTAAATTTGTGGTGATCTTATGGTTTCTGATTGTCTATGAAGGCTTGAATGAGAACATATTTATGGTTAGTTGAATCTACTTAAACATATACACACCCCGCTTTAACAGGATTGACAAACTTCCATAGGGAAGATTCGTCATCTCTGTGAATTATAGGGAAGATGTGGGGCATATGACTTTTTCCCCCTTGAAATAGTACTTGTTTCATTTTATTAGCCTTGTAGTTAGTGCCAACCAGTTCCTGCTACTTGGTTTTCTCAGGTTTACAGTTATTATAGATCTCTGCCAATGCCAATCACATCTCACAAATTTGGATCCACTGATCCTATTTCTGGACACGAGGTTGGTGATGATAATGGACAGTTTGTTTCAAGTGTTTGTTGGAGACAAAAGTCAAACATGGTTGTCGCAGCCAATTCTAGTGGAAGTATAAAATTATTGCAAATGGTGCAATGAATGTTGCTTCTCTTCACATGTCCGGGTTCAGGTCTATTCCTCAAAGCTGTTTTTATTTTCTTCCCACTCAAGTAGATATATTTGTCATCTTGGCAACAGAAGCTGATTTAAAACAAGGTACTTCGTCATGTTCAACAATGAAAAAAGAACTGAACTCTGGCTGCTATTTAATAGAGTGAATATAGTCTTGCAGGAACAGAATTTAGTTAACCTGCTGCTTCTGTCAATTGCAATTCAGAAAGTTCTGGAATACACCAAAAGGATTTTGTTCTATTTGAGTTCACCAGCTGAACCCTTTGGCTTTAATATTGAAACTCAACTGAAGCTGGCTAGAACAGAAATGCTGTTGCAAAACTAGGGCTCTGGGCTGCTCTGCATCTATTCACTGGAGGTTAGGTGATTGAAGATCTTTTTATCATCTGATTCATTGTCCCATCATCTCTCTTGGACAAGCTCATCAGACTGATCATAAATATGCACCAAATTTGGATGAGGTATGAGCGGTGATACAAGAACTTTGTACATCCACATTTTCTGTATGAAAATAGTTGTCAGCAGACTGATATCCGGACCATTTTCTGGTTTTTAGAGACATTGTGCTTAGTTAGGCTTAGCTATTCGAGACAATTCGTCCAACCCAAGATAGCTATAATGTCCTGAAGTTCTTTATAAAGTTGTAAAGTTTGCTCAACTCCTCTTCATTCAGGAAAAGACGGAACCAGAACAATTTTTTTGATTTCACTTGCCTAGATCCGGGTAATGAGGAGTGGCAACTTTGGTACTTTGTTATTAAAACAGAAAGATTCGGGGAACTTAAACATTTCAAGAAAACTGTACATTCACATGGTTGAGGTCAGCATTACTTTTCAATTTTGATGGTGTAAGAGAAAATCTTTTATGTGTAGGTAAATGTATTATAATTCTTACAGACCATTAGATATTTATATTTTTATTGGCATGATAACTTTCTGCTGCCATTGTTAGTGCAGAATCCCCTGCAAGTGTTATCGTGTTAATTCATTATTTTACACTACTTTTTAATCACAATGATAAATGATAACGAATCAAACACCACTGCCTATAAATGAATTATTACTGTAAATCATACTGCACCATTCATCAATGGAGCAAAGCTACTCATACTACAGAATGCTCAATGGGAATATTGTTTTATCAATCAAGGAAAGAGAGATTAAGAAAACTAGGAGGTTAAGGGTGGGTTGCTATGGCTAAAAGCTTGAAGTAAAGTTTACAATCCATGGAATCTGACACTTCTGCAATTATTAATGAAGTAAGAAAATGAAATTAACCTACTGACCTTGAAAAGAATTTGTACCTATTGACCTTGAAAATAATTTGTCTTCCTCAGTTTTTTCGAATGCTTTTCTTCGACTGTGTACAGCTGAGAATTTGAATCGTTCATACAATAAACATTTTGGCTGTTGAGAAGGAAAAAGTAATATACACGAATAAGGAGTACCAGGAGAACTCAATCAGCTCAAGTCTTCATCTTTTGCATGGTTTCCTGATTGAAATTGATCAATTAATCAGCATATCTGCATAATCTTTGAGTGAGAAAAAACTTTCACTGGGTATTGAGGCAATCTGGTATTTCAGTGTCTAGGAGAGCTCAGAATCAGACACATGGCCAGAGGATGTTCTCCGCATTCTTGGACTCATCGCCATTAGCTGCCCCTCTGAACTTACTCTTAAACTACGCCCGCAAGGAGTCAGTTGTGGAGGTCTTACCGCTCTCCCTTTTAGTGTCCCTGTGAATACAAACCCGTAGGATATTAGTCAAATTTCATCTATCATACCTTCAGTACTACACCAGAAATCAAAATGTTTTGATGGAAAAGCCTTACAGAGCTTGTAATAGCTGCTGTTTCAACTTTCAAGTAAAATAATCATTCACAGGTATTCATGAAAGCCAGAGTTAACCTGGTTGTTTAATAACTTTTGAATCTGAAGGTTTCTTGACAGTGGAGAGTTTCTTGTTCACAGACTCAGTTGAAGGTAAAAGCTTTCTTTCAGTCACAGCTGGAGATGGATCCTCTGGCGAGGTCACATTTTCATCCCCACTTACAGAAGCTTTATCACTTCCCGATTCTGATGTGTCTTTAGGACTTGAATTTTTTCTCTCTTTCTCCATAACTCTATAGACAAACATTTGAAATGGGATTTCTGATATTGGTAAAAGATTGTGAGTATCCCAAGAAGGGAATTTTCTCAAGAGCCTTGATTCAATGTCACTGTAATCTACCAATGGCATTGGAGGGTCTGGCTGACTGTTGTAATGAGGGTTCATCACAAGGAACCGTTTTATGTAGCGTAGAACTCTGCAGATGGATGAGAAGCTTGGCCGTTGATTTCGGTCAGTGTGCCAACATCTCTTTGTCAATTTTGTCACATACTTTGGCGAATGGAATGGGAACAATGGCCTCTCTCCGGCCCTAATGTTTCGACTCATTTTGTCTCCTTGAAGGTGAGCATCTTCAAATGGAACTTTCCCTGTCAGAATCTCAAAGCAGACCATTCCAAAACTGTATACATCAGACTTTTCTCTGTACTTTGAATTTGTTGCACTTCCTGTCTGATCTTTCTCTTCTAGAACTTCTGGAGCATGCCATATAAATGGAAGGGAGGTTCCACCAAGAGCTGAAGGGCTTTTCGGGGAAAAAAATTTCACCGAAGATAGTCCAAATCCTGAAATTTTTGCATGCAGGTACCCTTCTGTTGAGGCACCTCTTGGTTTGAGAAGAATGTTAGAAGGATTTAAATCACCATGATAGATTTTCTTTGAGTGAAGATACTCCATTCCTCTAGCAATTTGAAGCATAAGATCAACGGCAACTGGGAGAGCAAATGGAATCCTCTTCCTTGGGCAACAAATCTCTTTGACATAGCCACAAAGGTCTTTACTCATTAGTTCCATAACTAGATAACACTCCTTTTCCTCATCGCTAAATCCACAAAGAAAATGCATGATATTTGGGTGGGAAAGAGATAACAGAGAAGAAATCTCAGGAACAAGGGGTTCAATGTCCCCGAAAAAGTGTCTCAAGGCAAAGCTTTCACCCAACCACAGGATCTCTTTGTATTGGCTCCCACTCCCTAATCTCCGCCTCACCTGGTAATCCTCAGACTTGATTAGGATTTTACTTGGTAAGAGTTTCCCACTTAAAGATCCTGAACCATCTAAGTTCTTGAAGAGGACATCTATGAGTCGCTGCTCCTGCTTCGTTGAACCTGATATTTTCTTTTGCTGGATTTTGTTGAAAAGGATCCACCTATCTTCTTTCCACGCTGTGTCTATCCTACAGCAAAAATCTGGGATAATAAGATACTGCTTCCCAAATTTCCATTGGAATAGTTTCTGATCTTTCCATTCCTCTTTATACTTGCTTGAGTGTACAAGTTTCTTCTTTTGCATCTGATCATGATCCCACCCAGAGAATTCTGCTGCTATCTCTATTGCTTCTATCACGATTGGAATGCAGCTAAGTAAGTTATGGATATAAAACTCAACACAATCTGTGTTCTGATAAAGAGTAATAGCTTTAGCCCACCAGTCCCTAATTTCCAAGCACTGTTTGATATAAGTTTCTCCTCCTTTAAATATCCTGTGAAGCTCTTTGAATGGTTGCTCAAGAATTTTCCATTTCAAGTGTCTCTCTTCAAATCTCAGATTTTGTCTCATCTCTTCCGCTATCGAATCATATGCAAAACTGAAAATGTCTAGCAACAAACAGCATTGCCTCTGATTTATCTGAATGCTGTCTCTGAATACCATTAGAGTCTTCATACTTCCAATAACCTCTCCAATCTGCCCAAATTGCTCCATCCCAAATCAAACTTTATATGTCTGAAAATGAATTTCGCAGATGATCAATAAAATTTGGAAGGTATCGTCCTTCTTTCTTTTAAAAAAATGGCACAAGATGTCCCAGTAAGTACAAAATTTCTTACAAGAAAAAATGGCTCAATGGGATTCTTCTATTTTCCAGGAAATCAAAATGGGATTGAAACTTCACAATTTCCTGAAGATTTTTTTGCTAACCTATCCGGATTTTCTTGTTTTCAGAATCAACAGGAATTTAAATATCGAATTCCAATTCGTTTGCAATCTCCAAAAGGTAACTATGGAATCACACAATAAACAAGCAACAGAAGGGTAAAATTGACCGTTAAGAATAGATTCTGGATTTTGATTTAGGGGTAAATGAAATTGAATTTTTCTGGGGAAATTGGCCCTGATAATTTCTGGGTTCATGTGAGAGTATCTAATCCAACACTTTCCAGCTTGTTTTGGTTTGGAAAAGTAGTTTGGTTTGGTTTGTCGTCCGCTATGTTTGTGGTTCTTTGGAAAAATGTTCCCGCGATTTTCGATGTTCTTGTTCAATTTGCCGTTACCTCTACGCGCCTTTTGACTATTAACAGGCTGTATGTTAAACATTTGTTCGTTAAGTTCGTTGAGCATTGGGATATTTTTCCCTTATATTATCAAATAAGAAAAAATAAAATATTGAAAAAATAAATTGCAATGAATCCATTATCCATATCATAAAATAATTGTATTATTGTAGGTTATGAATAAAATTGTGGGCGCAAATTAATTCATTTGCTAAAATCTCTTTATTGTAAATAAAACGTATATGTTCTAGAGGGCGTGGTTTGGTAGTATATGATTTATGATTTGACTTTCAAGTATTGAGTTCGAATCCAGGGAGTATGTTTCTTGTAAGAGTTTGGGACAGCCGGATGTTTTACATATTCCGCTTAAACCCGGAATGAGTGGTTCGGCGATGCGATTTCCAACGATTTCAAAAAAAAAATAAATAAAAGGTATAATGTTCGAATCTCGCTCACATAAGTAGGAAGAAAATTGTATTGTCATTAAGTTAAAATAAAAATTAAAAGGAAAAATTAAGGACATAATTGAGTTGGTATTCAAATATTTTAATATAATTTGCTATTCGGATTCGAGCTTTAAGGGAAGTAGGAGGTTAAAAATATGCTACCTCTTTATTTTATTTTTTTCAAATTTTTTTTCCAATGAATGTAGCTGCGAATTCAAGAGGTAGTTCTGAACTCTGGAATGATATTTGGGGTATTGAGGCTCCAGAAAAAATAAAGATTTTCGTATGGAAAGCGTGTCGTGACCTGCTGTCAGTGTTTGTGAAGCTCCATTTGAAGAAGATTACTAATCATAATATTTATCCTAGGTGTTTCAGAGAGGAGACAGTTTTTCATGCTTTGTTTAGATGTAATACCTCAAAACTTTGCTGGAAAGAGACGAGCTGGTATACTATCATTAAAAACTTTCAGGGAAAGGGTATTGGTGAACTTCTTAGGATATGTTGGAAATCTTTGTCGAAGATTGACAGGAGCCTGTTTGCAGCTATTATGTGGAGTTGTTGGGGAGTTAGGAATAACTATATATTTCAGAACCTTAAGACTAATACGGTAAGAGTTATTTCAGCTGCAGAAAGTCTCATCTCCTCCTTCATTAAAGCGCGCCAACAAGATGATCTTCTGGTTTTTGAGAGAGGCATAGGTGTTGCTGATGGAAAGCAGCAGGCCCAAAATCTTTGTTTTAGAGCTCTTGTTGACGGCTCCTTGCCTCTGGATGGGATCTGTGGCGGGATTGAGGTGGTAATTAAGAACAACGAGGGAAGTGTGAAGGCAGTGACTATTCAATAGAGTTCGGAGGGATCTAATATTGAATAGGTGGAAGCCAAAACTATCTTATAGGGGATAAATCTAGTTGTTGAGGCTAAAGTTTTGCCTATTGTAATTGAGTCTGATGCGTTAAATGTGGTTAATTTGGTATTTGGTAAGACTCGGAGTACCAAAGAAATTGTTTGGGTGATTAGTGATATCCAAGAAGCGATTGCTCGTTCGAACCAGATCATGGTTTAGTTCAGACCTAGAGTCTGTACCGCGATCGCACATAACTTAACTAGACTTGCTTTAACAAGTAATTGTTGTGGTATTTGGAAGGAATCATTTCCTCCTTTTGTATCTCCGTTGCTCTAGTTATGAATGAATTTTATTTCAAAAAAAAAAAAAAAAAAAAGTATTCGCTTTGCAATAGAAAAATCTACTCATCTCATTTCATTGAAAATAACATGCACACTAGCATTATTGTGTATCAAGTAAGTCCAGAATCTATGCAGTGGCGCCCGTGTCGAATGTCAATTTCAAAATTTCTCTATGTACTTTATAAAAAATAATAATATACTATTTTTTTTCTACTAATTTTATCTATAAAAAATTAACCACCCCTAAAATAAAATATCCCCTCTACCTTTGAATCTGTGAGTACAAGCTCAAGGTTAATTATCTAAAAATAATATTCTTACAATAAAATACGAGAACTAACAAGCATCGATTTAATATATAAATACATAACAAAAAAAAAACAAAAACAGTAATGTGCTTCTTAATGGTTTTGGCAAAGGGGCCACACATTATGTCTATATTATCATAATGTAAATTCACAGAATAGGGTTATACAAAAACAGGGGAATAATTGAATGCAACTACAAAAGTAAATGAAACAATGAAACATAATTGATATCTTTCACATTGGTCTCTGCCATTGTTGCCACCACCCACCGACAGCTATAGTTCAAAATAAGCCAGTCCACTATATATAAGTGGTCTGCATTTCTCTAGTACTCCTTTTTCAACCACCAATATTAGTAAAAGAGAAGTCCTCAAGTGGCGTGCGTGGCTTGGTGGTGTAGGGTTCAAGATTTGATTTTGAGGTCCTGAGTTCGAATTCAAGGAGTGCATTTCTTGTAAGAGTATAGGACAGTCGGGGTTTTACCTTCTCCGCTTAAACCCAGAAGATATGGTTTGGTGGCGAGGTTTCCAACGATTCTAAAAAAAAAAAAAAATTTGATGCATAATATTGTGGATCACAAGTTATAATTACAGAGAAATATTTATATGTGGGTTATGTAATTCTATCCATTAGATTAGTTTTATGTTTTGGTAGGTTTAATTTGTATCAATTGATATCAAAGATTAGATTTGCTTGACGATGTGGGTGTATGTGAGTCAATGGGATGTGCACGTGAGATGCGTGCCTACGAGAAATTCGTGTCTATATGAGATATGTGGGACACGCGGAATGCATATTATTTATAGATGGTGAAAATGATGAAGATGATCAAATGTTATCTCATATTTCACATCAAATAAATGTAATTATAAGGAAATATTTATATATAGATTGTCCAATCATATTCATTAAACTAATCTTATGATTAATTAGACCGGTTTACTTGGGAAATGACCCAAAGGTTAAATGTCAAATTCATGTAAAATTTCATGGTCTCCCCAATTCAACTATCTTCTAGATGTTTCCATGACCAATTATTTTGATTGGAACATGCATGAATAGTTTCACACACACACACACTCATTGAATTCTCATGCTTGCCATGTTTCATTCCTCTTAAGGGCAAACGTGTGGACAAGAAACACTGGTGAAGTTAGAAGTGCCCTTTGGTGCATTCAATGGACATAGCAAATTGGTAGCATCGTCGTCTAATGAATGATTCTAAATCTTAAACCTGGTTTTAAATGGTCAAGGGAAAGCCACTCATCCCTTTCACTCACTTAACATTTCAACAGCAATTAACTGACTGCAGACTTTTCGAAACCGTTGTGATATATATAATAAATTAATTAAAAATCAAGTGTAGAAAAGTTTCATGCCGGTGGGTATGGTAATTTTTTTTTATTATTTTTTTTTTTTATATATATAGAAATAGGATCCATGGGACTTGGTATGTAAGTCGAGTAAGGAAATAATTTTTTATATTTGTCAATTGGACGGATCGGGGATATATAATGACATTTCTATTTTAATAAAGATAAAAATTTTGTGTGAACGAAAACTAATATAAGACCGTAAAGATCTAGTGTGGATTAAATTTTCATACTTATAAATTAAGCAAAATAGATATGACTCCGCCCATTATCATCCCTATTTGCAATATTCGCAGTGCCACTTCAAAAATGTGATCTCTTGTCTTGTGGCAGCTGATTCATTGTAATACATGCAAGGGCCCAGATTCTGAAGAGTTTGGAGGTAGGGTAAGTTGTCATGCCATAACTGTTGCAACATAAATCAATTTGTAAATTACTTATTATACTTCTTTTTTTATAATTGTAATCAATTAATCCTCTATATTATGTTATTGAACATAGTAAATTATTTATGCTGATTGAAGATTTCAGTTTTCCCTTCGGCATTGGAAGGTGATATAGGTTCTTACATTATATCGGAGTACCATTAGATTATAAGTGGTCTTTGGGAGAGTCGACTAGGCGGTTGGTTGAGATTTTCAAATTTGACATAAAATTAAGAGTCTAGAATTCAAAGAAATTTTAAATTTTAGTATATGATATAATTTGTATATTTTTTTATTCTTTATTGGTAGGGACCCCATTTTAAGAACTCTCTATGACCTCAAAAATTTCAAGAATCAGACTTATAAGAAGGCTAGCCCGATGGTATCCTTAACACAATTTATATGACGTCTTTTTGTGCAGTAAACTTTACAAATAATAGAATCGAAAGTAAAATACAGAAATTGGTCAAAGTATTCTCTTATTGTTTGATTACCAAATAGTCGATCTTATCAAAAGGTCGATCCCTTGTTGTAGAGATTCTCGTATTATTTATAATATTTCATTACAAGGAAAATAAACTGACAGCGGTTATATTTCATTCATGTTTCCACTAGCTGGCCCACTCCATATAATCTCGAACTTTCCTATTCTGGGCGGTTGACCAGCTTAAGGAAATAGAAAGTAATTAATTGGTTGTTTGATTCTTTATTTAGACAATTTGTGTCTTTAAAGAGCTGATATTTTGGGCTCATTCCATGTGTGACTTCTGTTTGTCTTTGTTGGAGTTGAGCCTGATATGGACTTTCTATCGGGGAGCCCTAAATTCAAACTCTGATGGGAGATTCTAGAGTCAGAATATGGTGAGAGGTTCTACCATCAGACTCTGACAGGACCCAGACTCTGACAATAGGTCTGGAAGTCGGGTTTTGATGAAGGGCTTCAAAATCAGAATTTGATAAGAGACACTGAAACTTAGTATTGATGGGAGGTCCTTAAGCTCTCTATGTCTCGCGACGTGTCGATTTCCTAAGTGTTTGATTTTCTCCCAAACATTCTCTTTTTTTTTATTTGCATCATTTTTTTTTAGAGAAAATGGTGGAAATAAACTATCTTTTCGAATTTCAGATATCAAAATATTTGGACCTGGCTGAAAGGGTCGCGCTAGAGAGCTTGGAGATGGGCCATGTCAAAATGGTCCTGACGATCTTGACCCAGCTTTGCTTTCGAGTGCTGTAGAGTCTTCAGGTGCTGCTGCGACCCCATGATGGTGTGAGTCCCCATTGCCCTTCTAAGAGTGGCAGTTCCTTCTGAGGCCATTGTACAAGTTTCTTCTTCAGATGCAGCTAGTCAAAAGGTTACTTCTAGGAGTTCTGAATTGTTGGCTTCTTCTTTTATTCTAGATGGTTAATGTTATCGTGTGTCTGCCTCTTTAAAAATCTTGCCATTAAAACCTAATTGGGATAAAACCTGAACGAAGGGAAAATAGTACAGCCCATGATGACCAAGATAATAGATGTCTCATCTTGGTCTAATAGCACCTACGTACTTGTTGGACTTATAAGTTTTTTTTACATGTTTGGATCACCACCCCTTCACAGTGATCTCATTATCTCTGAGACACCTCATCTCGAAAATTCACCGACGAAGACGAGCTTCCTCTATTAAGTTGATGTTGAAGTCGACCTGAAATTTAATATCAGTATTCTTTAGAATTCTCCATTACTCTTTGCAGTCTCAGTTTATACGGCTTCTCCGCAACTCAAGTCATCTTGGTTTTCTAACAATTATCCACCTAAATGTTGGGTGTACGTGCTCTCAAGATAGTGCAAACCTCTCTGGCCCATTATGGAGTTGTATGCTCTTGCGTTAGTTCCTCTTACTTCTTTGGCTATGACGGCCCTTGCTATAGAGATGCTTATTATTACTGACGAACCTTTGTCAGTAGTGTCTGAGATGCTCATTATTTCTCTGCTCTAGTTGTAGGTCAACCATAGTAACTTCAGGGTACTGCTCAATGAATCTCTGCCTCATATCTTCAAAGCTCCCTATGGATCTCTCTGGCAATTGTAGGAACCAAAAGAGGGCATTGCTAGCGAGAGTGGTGATGAAAAGCTTGCACATTATAGCCTTGTTTGTGGTTTCTAGTGTGAGCCTATGTTGAAACTGAACCAAATGGGTAATTGTGTCTGACTTCCCAGTGTATTTGTCGAAGCTGGGTGGGGTGAAGTCTCCGGATTTCAACTCTTCCTCGATCCACTCCTGGAATGGTGAGGAAGACATCCCTTTGATTGCTAGGTCAACCAGATCTGTCGGGGTCTGCATCAGAATCCCTTCGATCCTCGTTGTTATCTCCACCACCAGATTTTCATCGACACACTCTTCCTTTCTGCGGATATCCTTTATGTTACGACTTACGTCTATGTCTTTGCCTATCTTTTTATGTTCCACCTCTCTCCATGTCCGGCCCTGATTCTCGGAACCCTCTGCATTGGAATCTGCATCATCAATCCTGATGATGCTCTTTCCCCTGGGTCTTTCGTCGTGGCATTCCTCTAGTCGCCCCTCCACGTGGAGGTCCTCGACGGTGGCTCCTGCCTTCCCTTTCCCGTTGTCTTCACTGGGGCCAACTCCCTTGATATGGGCTTTGAGCGTCTGATTCTCTTGTTGTATGACTTGCAGTTGTTCCTAGAACTGCTTTCTTATGGCCTGCATCTAGTTCTTTATCTGCTTCATCATCTCGTTCCTGATTACTGAGATGTCCATCATAGGTGGTTGGACACTTATTCCTCCTGATGAGCAACAGATGAAGACATTCTAGACTCTTTATTCTTTGGTGTCATTCTTTCCAACTTGATTGAGCAAACTTTTTTTTTTGTTTTGGGCTTGGTAATTGCAAAAAATCGTCATTTCAGATTTCCCACAGACGGCACCAATTGTTTGTACAGTAAACTCCACAGAAAATAGAATTGAAAGTAAAATATAAAAATTGGTCAAAGTATTATCTTATTGCTAGTTACTTCCCTATTATTGCTAGTTACTACTATGCTAATACAGTGATAATCTCAATAAGAATATGAAGTTATTCCATTTTATGTATTCTCCTTCTAAGGACATTATCGTAATTTAAGGGCTTTTAAAATCCTGATTGCCACATTCAGTGTCATTAAAGCTTTGTTTTCTCCGTAGTCATAGTTAAATGGCTACCTTGCAACAATGCTTGGCCTCTATAAAAGGCAGCAAGCTGTTGAACCGAAGACTACAAAGTTAGCTAGAAAGAGAAGTATTAACTAAGAGAAGAAAGATGAGTAGAGGAGGAAGAATGGAGTCAGTTGCAAGGCCATCTTCAAATGGGCAGCAGCAGCAGCAGCACTCAAGCGAGCGATGTGGCAATTTTCAGATGCCATTACATTATCCAAGATTCTCCAGAGCTGACTATGAGTCCATGCCCGAGTGGAAGCTCGAATGCTTGCTCAAACAATATGGCCTACCATCCACTGGAAACCTTGAACACAAGAGAAACTTTGCCATGGGAGCTTTCCTGTGGCCTAATTGAATCATTAATGTTGCATGCATGTCCCTTTGATTTTGATTTTGATTTTAATTTAAAGGCAAGTACTAATTAAATACATGCATGAAAATAATCATTCTGTTTCTTGTTTTTAGGCCGATCTGGGTATTAATTGTTTCGATGCTCCCATCCCATGCCGTGACCGTGTGTGTTTTGAGGAAATGTTAGATTGATTTATTTGTGGTTAATTAATGTCCTCATTTTTTTTAAGAAAAATCACACATTCAATATATTAACAGAAAAATAAATTCGTATTTTTCTTTCATCCCTTAACTTATTTATTAAGAGATCCCTTATGTATAAGAAGACAAACTTTAGCTTCCGTTGCTATTATATAAGATCAAACCTCCAATTTTTACAATTTTACTTGGATAATGGCGAATTTCAGCCCTTGCTTTATATTCTTTGTTATTTTTTCTTTTAACAGTCCATTTCTCCGGAGGATTTCTACTTGTGGTGGTACCGTACGTACTTATGATTCTGGTCAAATTATAATTTAATTCGAAAAAATAATTTATTCGGTGGAAATTAATATATTAAAATCGTCGGATTAACATGGGTTTGTTGTGAAAGAGAAGGAAAAGCAAAACAACAAAGAAAATGAGTTATCAATTTTGTATGAATTATGCGATTAATAATATTTTTTTTTTTTGGAAATCAGTCTCTCACGAGTAATGGAGTCCGTTCCGAGGGAGAGAATAGGCATATAGGCCAATTTAAGATGCCACTGCACTACCCAAGATACACTAAAGCTCACTATGAGTCCTTAGTTTACTAATCTCGATGAGAGGAGGATGTTTGCCTTTGGAGCTTTCTTATGGCCTCATTAACTAATAAACTTGTATCATTAATTTTGTATTTTTTTTGTTTATGTTTTAGTGTTATGATCGACATTTTGTGGGAGGACTAACATATATGTGATCTCTCTCAGCATATGCGACGTGATTATAAATCTATAATACATATAACTGCTGTTTCTGCTATTCACTTCTTGCACTGGATGAATCGAGGTAGAGTTTTTATCAAAGAAAAAAAATCACTTTTTGAGCCCGATTCGAGGTTGGTCGGTTTTTTGCCATCACTAGGCTCAATGAATATAATCCCTCTAAATTATGGATGGCAATTTTGTTGGTTTTCAGAGTTCATGTGCAGCGGAAAAACGTGTTTGGTAACAAGAAAAATTTATTTTTTCATACATGAATAATCAAAACCGGATCCGTATTTTCTAGTTTATTAATAATAAAATTATTTAGAACTCAGGTTAGAAATATACCTGTAGATCTGGATCTGTTTGTAAATTGATTCTTTGAACCACGATCTTCCTCGTCTTATCTCCTCACCTCAAATGGCACGTGTGGGCGTGAAAATAAATGCGAAGAACACTCTAATTTTGGTGAAGGATACGTGTACTCAACACATGAGACGAATCTTTGTGCTATTTTATTTTTGGTTTTCTCAAAACCAAAATCAAGAAAAACAGAAAAATGAAAAACACTTTTTTTTTTTTCTTCACAGCATCTATCGTTGCTGTTGTTTTTCTTTTGATTTTATTGAGTGATCAAAAAGCAATTCAATTCATCCCTTAATATTAGCTCACGTCCCTTTTGTATTTTAAAAGAATTTTATTTTCTCTTGATTAACTTTGATCAATATCAAATTCTTATCAAGCAAATCCATTAAGGATATTATTAATTTTAATTTTCTAAAAAATCAAAAATAAAATCCTTTGATATTTATCCTATAAATTATCAAAGATAATTCATTAAAATAAATTTTCAAATTTTCAACTTTTGAAATATTATCCTTTTAAATTAAAATTTAATTAATCAAATCAATTAAATATTAATTTTCATAAATTAATAAATAGATACATTATCTATTAATAAATATATTAAGACAACATTTGTCATAATTTCCAAACATGAGCTATATGGAATAATTAGAGTGTAAAATAATTCATAATTATTTTAAATAATTCACAACTATTTTTCTTCGCAATTATAATCGTTCGAACAGTGATAGAA
>SKCR01054267.1:0-29966 GCA_019454045.1 Zanthoxylum bungeanum | reverse complement strand
CGTCTTTAATTCCTTCATGTCTACTTTGTTCAAACGGTAGTGACGCTTCCGCGATCCCGTTTGCCACATTTAGGCAGACAGTTGGATATGTCCTTCTATCTTCCTAGAAGATTATAATGATTTTTGCCTTTTCCCTTTTCACATTCCAGAAGCCTTTGGCCAAGCTTTGGCCTTCTTAGAATATTGAAATAAGGTGCACCTTGCGCTACTTGCCTTATTGCAAACTTTGATTTTATCTCCTTGAGAATAGTCATTAACTCTCCATGAGTTATTTATTGCAATTTAGTACTTCTAAAATCTAAGCATAGATTTATGAAGATCCTTCAATTTCATTATCATACTTTAAGGATCTAATCCTTAGTTCTGATTCAGAAATTAAGGAGTCTACTGCGGTAAGTATAATGGATTAAGTACTAAAGTTATCATCACATGAATCTTCCAAAGATTATGCTCTACTATTTGCTTAAGTTCGGGCTTATGCTTAATATGTTATTTTATCAAATAAAGTAATTTATTAGTCTCCACAACCATCCTGAAATTTTATTCCCAATTTGAAAATTAAACCATTTAAACACATTTTCCCTAGGATTATGTTTTAAATGTCAATCTTTCAATTTTATCATGATTTTAATAGTCCAACTATTTAATCAACGATTTAGGTACTATTTATTATAATGATTACAATAGTCCAACTATTTAATCAACTATAATTAATTAAATCAAATATATGATATTATAATCCAATTATATAACCAACTATAAATGAATTATTTCAATACAGTCCAACTGTTAATTAAAACAACGTTTAAATATTAGTCCAACTAACAATTAATTTATTTGACGAATGATATTTGTTTAAGCGCGTATGGCAAGTAATTAAACGAATATTGCAAATTTAATTCTTGCCTCCCACTATTTTTCGGCGAGCCTCTAACCCTCTATCGAGTACTTGGGAAACCGTGTTTCCTAGCGGGCTAGGATCCCGTTAAATATCACATAATCTTGACTTTGGCCAACAAATTGTATGATAATTAACTAGGTAGATCTCTAAGATCTATTGGATCCAATCCAATTCCTAGATCCAGTAGGGGGACGTCCAAGTCCGAAACATATATCTTATATATGCCAATACATCCAATGTATTTCCTACCATTTTTCCTCTGAATCAACTAAGCATTGGCTTTGGCACAACAAACTTAGTGATCCCAGTCAAGTGCGACCCATTGACCATGGAAAGCTTCATAATCAATGTCGATGGACAAGAAGTGGTCTTGACTTTGGCCAACAAACACAACTTGGACAAGACACCAATATGGAACAAAGCTCTCGTGATTCAAACACATCCTCGACGGACAAAGGCCTTGACTTGGCCAACAAGCCAATGCCAGTCTCGGATCTTGAGTAAGAATCATTCAATGGAAGGAAAAACGCTTAATATTTTGCGAGGGTTTTTCGAGTGCAAATTGGAAACCAATTTATTATCTTTGTTAAGGTCTCATCATCATACACCCTTAAACATGCATTCTAAACACATAATAAAGCGCGTATAAATAAATAATAATGATATGCAGATGGATACTTTACACATTGATCCTAGATCAAATCTCTCCATTTCTCTCTCCCGCTAGCACAAGTATTTAATTCTACCCGTTACACTACACTCTAAAGAAACCTCATTTACATTGAGGGGAATAGGTGAGAAGAGAAATAAAATGAGAAATGAGGTAATAAGGCTGGACACGCAGGTCCAATTAATAAATTCCAAATTTTTACAACAATTTCTAAAATTACCCCACCCATCTAATATCTATCCGATATACATTATTTATGCATCGCAACCATGTATTCACACAAGCATGTTATCAATCAATCTAATCAAATTAATTAATCTGATAATTAGTGAACATCCAATGTTCAAACAACGATTTGATTTTGCTCGAGTCAAACTCGTTTTGCGAATAAGTACTCAAAGTAAGAATTCTCATTAAATTAAACTACAAAATTAAACCAAATTCAATTTGTATTTAATTCTAATTCACTATTTAATTCCAAATTAAATATCACACTTTATTTAATAAACCTTTACGATTTAAATTCCAAATTTAATCGTTACGGGTCTCAAAGTCCGATTAACGTCCAACGTCAATTCAATTAAAGTCCAATGGGCTTTTAATTAATTTCTTTAAGGCGTGGACTTTTGGTCAACTCGGGTCGAACCCAATAACCAAAGTCCAATCCGGGAGTTACCCCATAAGCCCATAAATCAATTTAGGCCCAATTAAACTTTAAAGGTCCATTAGTCGCAATTGGGCTTTATGGAAGCGGTTATGGGCCCAATTGGATCCAATCCATTTGGCCTAAACCTAACTTGGTACAACCAAGCCCAATTAGTCCAATAACAACATAACAAGCCCAATTCACAAAATTATGCCCAATTTAATTAAATTACAAAATCCAATTTCACATTTAATTAAACTAAAGTGTATAGAATTATTAATTACCCAAATCAATATTTCCAAATCACCAAATTTGTACAATTAATCATGCTCATTAATATTAATCATGTCCAACACAATTTAATTAAAATCAAACCCAATACATGCTATATCATTCTCGGCAATCGGGAATTTTAAATCGATTTCGATTTCAATCCAATTGAATCCACAATCAATATTAAATCAATATTCCCAATTGATTCAAGTCATCCAATGATCAAAAATCAAAAAATTCCAAGACATAAGGCACATTGACATTCTCGGCCAAGCAAGAAATTTTGGGGAAAAATGTTCCAAACAGAATTTCATCAAATTGATCCAATCAATCATCCCCAAACATCAATTAAGCATATTAAGTCATCCAATTTCATTATTCATGCTCAAAATCAATTTTACCCAAATTTTAAGCCCTAATCATTTTCATGCCCAACCTTGCTCTGATACCATTGTTGGAGTTTTTTCTAAGGTCCCAAGGATCAATAAACAAGCATGAAACACATGTGAATACATACGAGGGAGTTGCGGAATACTCACATCGATCGGTTGAGCGATGCGCGAGGCAATAAAAATCTTCACTGCCCTCCTTACTGCTCACGGCAAACTGCAGTTTTGGCCTCCAAGGATTCAGCTTTGGATCATCTTCAAGAAGCTCTAAGCTTCGTCAAATGATTCCCAGCTCACGAGTGGACTTCCCTATCACATTCGCATGTCTCTCGGAGTGCTAGCTCTCTTGATTTTTGCCACAAAAACCAAACATTTTGCTTCCCTTTTTCATCATGGCTCTCGACAGTTCACTGCCAAACCAGAAGAAAAAATGCCCCTTGTGGGCGTGAGAGAGAAAAAGAAATTGGAGAGAGAGAGATGATAAAAAGTGTTGTATTTTGTAATAGATTTCTAAAATCATATACACTACTTTTTTGCTTTACAAAAAGTCAAGCCAAATACCAAACACTTAAAATAATGATATTAGTCATTCAAGCTTTCAAAAATATTTTCAACAACTTCCATCATGTCACATCTTTCAATCAATCAAATCAAGTGACAAGTTGTCACATCACTCAAAGTGACTAACGATTTGACACTTGATTTGACTTGTATGCCGCACTAGAATTCGAAATGCGAATGCGCTCGTAAAAAATCCTGGGCTCGGGTTCGCTAATTCTAAAATAATAAATTTTCCGTTGCGACGCAATTAAATGATTATGCCTAGCGAAATCACTATTCACATTGCAAACGAATTAATTCTAAATTAACTCGTTCACCCGAATTAAAATCTAATTTTAATTCCGCGTCGAAATCCAATTTCGTATAATATATCGAATATATTATTTTATCGATTAATTCCAAATTAATCGTTTTCTCTCTTTAAATGATATTTTATCCCGGATCAAATATCTCTGCAATTAATCACAGATTAATTTTCTCTCTCATCTTATTAATCCCAGATTAATTAAAAGTGCGAGTCATACGTCATCGGTGAATCTTCGGGAAGCGACCCATGAGATCCCCAGATATGTTGGCAGTAAATTCAGTCGTCGGACTATCCGAACACGTAAGTACCTAGTATAACGTTTGTACCCATTTACAAGACAAGGTTGGCTTCTATCAAAATGCCATGCCTACCCAATTCTCCAGAAATATCCTTACAGGAATAAAGGATCTATATTAGGCGTAGTATACGTAGTATTGCGTATTTCGATCCAGTATCGGATGATCACATGCAAGGCCTGGGGCTGGAACAGTGTCTGACACGTACGAAGCATATATCAGATTACAAGCAACTAGTCTCTTTATTATCGGATAATCATGACCAAGTCATATTATCCCGACGGTTGCAACCTTTTTGGAGAAACAGTTATGTATCCCTACGCGATCATCATCTCCATATGAATGGAGTGACACTTCTGTCTTGACATCACACCCAACACACTACGATTCTTGATATACCCAGAAAAGGCATACACAGAAACCGGTTAAAGCCCTGGATGACCAAAACCAAAGTATATTGATTGTCGCAAGTATTAGCAGTGCAAGTCTCAGGTTAAGACCAATGGAATTCCGAGGGGGTCTATCCAGAGCGAAGCTGTTTCCCGTACCATCGGTAAAACACAACCTCCTATTACACTTGCATGAGTATCCTATACCCAAATTTATGAGAACTATGCCGTTGTGCCCTCACAACGCGCACAAGTGTAATACTAGTCTTTTACGTATTTATCGATGTCCAATCTCGATAATACTCTGACTAGGGATATTTAATGATTTATCCTTCGTGGACTGATACTGTCTCATATCATTCTCAATCCAGGAACAAATCATAGGGACCTCCTATCATTTATATATCTTGGTGATCTAATCACAAATGATAAGAGTGCAATATTCTTTGTCACATAGTTAATTTGTACAACAACACCATGATCTGTACAAATAGTGACGCTATGGGACATAATTGTCCAACAATTCAATCCGTGTTTGGATTGAAGCAAGCATTGCGTTCTTGGAATTACCGTTTTGATGTAATCATAATGGTATATGATTTAATTCGATTTAATTCAAAACAAAAATGATTCTTGTGTATATGAGGAGGTTAGTGGGAGCGCACTGACAGTGAAAGTCCTAAGTAATAATGACATGTCATTTCTTGGAAATGATATTCCCATAAATATAATCGGTGAAAGCTTGGCTTTCGAGAAAATTTCCCGTAGAATTCTTGGGAGAAACAACCTTTATTCTAGGAATAAAAATCTATTGGGATAGATTTAAAGTTGTTAATACTCTTCGAGAACTCGTACATTGAAAAATGTACGTGACCTGGTGTCTCATACGCTTTGAGCATATGGAGTCACAATCAGGCCAATCCAAATGATAGTCACTGGATTGATGTTAAGAACATCCTTTAGTATCTTAGATGAACTAAGGATGCTGTCTTAAACTGTGGAGAATGAGAACTTGAAGTGACAGGGATCACTGCTACAAGTTTCCAAACCGATATATAAACGACTATAAGTCACAAAAACGGTACTATACAATTTGAATAACGGAACAATGAGCTGGAAATCTTCCAAGTAAGATACTGTTATCGAATAAACAATAAAAGCGGGTTATTGCTGCATCTAAGGCAACAATAGAAGCCTTCTGGATTGATAATAAATCTAATTAGATTAGATATAGTTCTGTTAGCAGCTGAGCTAGGCTATAATGCAGGCTAAAGAATTAATGGTCTCATCAGCGATCCAGATATATATTTCGATTATTCATCTGATCCATTCGGATCATACATCGTGGCGATTTGATGATCATATAAATCGCATCAGATAATAATCATGCAAATCCGCTGACGAAAGCCTTTTCCTCAGCAGAAGTTTGAGCGAACTATACATAGTTCGGGTGTATGACACTTGAGTGACTGGCTATAGGCCAAGTGGGAGATTGTTGGACAGTTATGACCCATAGCGTCACTATTTGTACAGATCATTGTATTGTTGTACAAATTAACTATGTGACAAAGTAAATTGCTCTCTTATCATTTCTGATTAGATCACCAAGATGTATAAATGATGAAAGGTCCATATGATTAGTTCCTGGATTGAGATGATATGAGACAGTATCAATCCATAAATGTTTAATCATTAAATATCCCTAGTCGTAGTATTATCGAGATTGGACATCGATAATGCGGAATAGACTAGTATTACACTTGTGCACGTTGTGGGAGCATAACAGTATAGTTCTCATATATTTGGGTATAGGATACTCATGCAAGAGTATTAGGAGGTTGTGTTTTACCGATGGTATGGAAAATATCTTTGCTCTGGATAGACCCCTCGGAATTCCATTGGTAGTATGACTATGTGTCTATGGAAGTCTGAATCAGGGTAGGTGTATTTGGTCTTAACTTGAGACTTGCACCGCTAATACTTGCGACAGTCAATATACTTTGGTTTTGGTCATCTAGGGCTTTAACAGGTTCTGTGTATGCCTCTTCTGGGTATATTGAGAATCGTAGTGTATTGGGTGTGATGTCGAGATGGAAGTATCACTCCAGTCATAATGGAGATAATGATCACGTTGGATACGGAACACGTTCTCTTATATGCTGCAACTATCGGGATATTATGACTAGGTCATGTTTATCCGATTATAGAGACTAGTTACCAGAGATCTGATATGTGCTTCGTACGGGGCAGACACAATTCCAGCCCCAGGCCTTGCACGTGACATCCGATGCTGGATCGAAATACGCAATACTATGTATATAACGCCTGATATAGATCATATATTCCTGTAAGGATATTTCTGGAGAATTGGGTAGGCATGACGCTTTGCTAGAAGCCAACATTGTCTTGTAATTCGGTAAAAACGTAGTACTAGGTACGTACGTGTTCGGATAGTCTGACGATCGGATTTACTACCAACATATCCGGGGATCTCATGGGTCGCTTCCTGAAGATTCAACGATGACGTATGACTCGCACTTTATTAATCTGGGATTAATTAGATGAGAGAGAAAATTAATCTGGGATTAATTACATAGATATTTTATCTGGGATAAAATATTATTTAAAAGATAGAAAACGATTAATTTGGA
Source organism: Zanthoxylum bungeanum (assembly GCA_019454045.1). Classification (NCBI taxonomy): domain Eukaryota; kingdom Viridiplantae; phylum Streptophyta; class Magnoliopsida; order Sapindales; family Rutaceae; genus Zanthoxylum; species Zanthoxylum bungeanum. The sequence continues at coordinate 22,883 of SKCR01054267.1, read as the reverse complement.
ATTAATAGATAAAATGATATATTCGATATATTATACGAAATTGGATTTCGATGCGGAATTAAAATTAGATTTTAATTCGGGCGAATGAGTTAATTTAGAATTAATTCGTTAGCGACATGAATAGTAATTTTACTAGGCATAATTATTTAATTACGTCGCAACGAAAAATTCTTTAATTTGGAATTAGCGAACCCGAGCCAAGGAGTGTTTGCGGGTGCACTCGCATTTCGAATTCAAGTGCAGCCCACAAGTCACATCAAGCGTCAAATCACTACTCAATCGATTGATGTGATGTCTAGTCAATTTGAGTGATTTGACAACTTGTTATGAGTGATGTGAATAGTTGATGGAAGTGTTTGTGGCTTTATTGCTTTGACTTTTTGAAAGTGGAAATATGGTATATGTTTAATTGATTTTGGAAATCAATTAATCTAATTCAACAACCAACACATTTCTTTTTTTTCTCTCCCTCTCTCTCACGCCCAATGGGCATTTCTTCTTCTATTTTTTCTGGTTTCTGGCGTGACTTGAAAGAGAAGAAAGGGAAGTTTTGTAGTAAAATTTCTGGAGTGCTAGCACGCTTGAGGAGTCTTGCGAAGGTGATAGCGAACCGCACTTGTGATCTTGGAATCACAACACAATGCTTGGAGCTTGATGGTGGTGATGGCCGAATTTGAGGAGGAAAAAAACCAGTAAATGCCGAGAGTTCAAGGAGCTTCAAAGGGCATAAAAAGTTTTCGTTGATCCTCACATCGCACAACCGATCAATGTAAGTATTCTGCAACTTCTTTGAGTATTCGCACATGATGTTTCTTGCTTAAAATGTTCCTTGGGACCTTAGAGAAACCCAACACCTTGGCGGAGGTGAATCTTATTGGATCATCAAACGGCGAGGAACTAATTGTGCCAGGTATGTCTGAACGACTAATTAACCGTGTTGATGTTTTTATTTCTTTGCAATGAGGCTTGGGCACGATGGAGGAAAATTTTACAGTACTATCTTGGGCAAACTTGAACATACACCAGAAACCGCTTAGACAGTACAATAATGATGGATTTTATGATTTTCTTTGTGTGTTTCTTGATGATGCCCGAAGAAATTGGTTCGTGTCAAAGCCTGTAAAAGAACTACTCTTTACTGCCAGAACGGCCCCAGATTTAATTGACCAAATCTTTGCATTTGAACCTCAAATTGACCCCATTCTTTCCAAGATAAACTGGTCCGATAATGATCGTGGTAAGAGGCGTGGGATAAATCTGGATATTAACATTTAACTTTTCATTTAGATGTAGAATTTCAGCTAACCAGGTACGGTTTTCTAAACTCTTCTTCTACTATTTAAGACATTGGGGAAAAATTTTACAAAAAACCAAAAAAATATTTTGTGTTTTGTGTTTTTATTTGATTAATCAGGTTAAATTGGTGTGAGATAGCTGTGTAAGGAATTTCCATTCCTGAGACGTATCTCAACCTATTTCGGAACAAGTTAATTTTTGTTTATTTCCTTTTAAATTATTAATTTGTGAATTCTCCATAAAATTGACTAAAATGAATCTTCATATGCTCAGTTGACAGGTATTATCAGCATACATGGTAACATACAAACATGAGTTGTAATTAAAAAGTTTGAAATATTCAGTGCTCTAGTTTAATTGGAGGAAGCATCTATAAAAAGCGATGAAGTAAAAAAATAAAAAAAAAAGGTATGAGATCTGAGTTATTAACTCCGTAGGGGTGGTTTAACACCTAGTGCCCTAAAGCCACATGGTGCCCTAAAGCCAACTGGTTTGGGAGCCACTTACCCAACACTCGCTACATAGATGAAAGATATTATATATAAATAAATAAAACAAATCAAGAAAAAATAAAAAAAAATCAGAAAAATAAAAAAAAAATTTATTTCATTGCTTAAAAAAATGTGTGAATTCTGATATAACTTTAGGACAAAAATATTACTCTCTTTTCAACTGAACTTGTGACTATTGTGGGCAAAATGAGTTGATTAATATTTTATTGGCTGTGTATATGGAGAATGGTAAAAATAATCGGAGAATTTACTTATTTGGTAATTTAGAAAGAAACAAAACAACTATTTACTTAGATAAGAAGTTTCACCTGTTTAGTCACTAACTTTTTTATTCTCTTTTCTCTTGTCTTTTTGCTTTTGTGTGCATTAGTTTTACTATCTTTTTACTTTTATAAGACGTTTTTGGGTATCGTCGCTGTAAACCCTCACGAGACTACAACTCGTCCACTAGGGACACCTAGGGGTTTAAAGGCTTGTTGCATACGCTAAATGCAACCATGATCCCTACGAAAGTGACTTAGTTTAATTTTAATTGTTTCTTGTATTTTATTTGGTTGTTTTGCTCGAGGACTAGCAAAATGTTAGGTTTGGGGGTGTGATGAGCAGAAAATATATCAATATTTACCACCCATTTTACTTCATATTTTGTTTAGTTTCTCGGGTTTGATGAACGTTTTGATATGTTTTAGTTTATTTTTCAGATAAAATAATATTAGGACTCAATGAAATCATTTAGGAGGAAATATGGGTCAAATAAGGGCAAATATTGGACTTGACATATTAATTTTGGAGATTGGAAACTTGAAATGGCGTTTTAACGAAGTGCAGTTTTGGAAACTCCAATTTTACTCATCTGTCGTATTTGGACAAAACGTTTTACACCGATATCGGATTGAGATGATTCAAGTTTCAGATTAAGGACGACTCAATGCTCTACAACTTTGAAGAACAAAATAATTTCGAATTCGGAAGATTTCATGACCTAAATTGATGAAAAATCCAGAAGTGTGTTATGTGTAATTATTAAAGTCATTTTCAAAGCAAATAAATAAATTAAAAATTAAAATAGTCAAACTCCCACCAAACATGATACCAATTAGTGGAGCAAATAGTGGAGCAATTAATAATGGATTTTGTGGAGCAATTAGTGGAGCAATTAGTGGAGCAATTAATAATGGATTTCGTGGATGATTTGATGGGGCAAAATTTTATCTATAAATACCAAGCCATTTCATTTGTAAATTCATACTTTCTTCTAAGGAATTCCTTAAGAATACTAAGAAGATTGTATCTTGTTTGTTTAATTACAGCTTTCAGTAATTAATTTCCGTTTTCGCACATTCTTTTCTTTACTTTTCAGTTTTTACTTTCCGCAATTTACTTTTACGCACAATACTTTTCTTTCTTTAATTTTCAGTTTTTACTTTTCATCAACGAGGAGGTAACTCCCATTTGCTGGGGTAAAAGGTAAAACTTTTATTACTAATATTTAGATTAATCTCCCTTAATTATAATATATAAACTAGTTAAAACCTGTCTTAACGAGGATACCGCCATATTGGTCGGTTGGTAATTATTTAAATTGGTTTTAACCTGACTAAACTGGATACCACCTGATTGGTCGGTTGGTAATTAATTATTAATTTGACTTAATCTAGATACCGCCTATATGGCTGGTTGGTAATTATCATGCAAAGTTAATATATTATATTAAGGGAGATATCTAAAATATAAGTAATAAAAGTGGATCCTTTTACTTCATCATTTTCTTTTATTGTACTTTTACTTTATTATTTTATTTTCAGCAATTTAATTTCAGCATTTACTTTTCAGCAATTTACTTTTCAGCAATTTACTTTCAACATTTACTTTTCGTCATTTACTTTTAGCATTTACTTTTAGCATTTACTTTACTTTATTTCTTTTCTTTAATTTAAGTTTCTACTACCCGTAAATATATGTCGTAACTAAACCAGTTATCTGGGGTTGTGATGAAGTCCAATATCACCGGTTTATAAGGGGTTAAATTACGGTTTGGGTAATATAAAGGTTTATTTATTGAGCCTTAGTCTTAATGCATCTTTTTAACTGGCCATTAATAAGATTGATTCGGTAAACTTAAAATGAACTTGGAAAATAGATTTTAGGTTAAAGACCTTAGACTCAATAGCCCACGATCTTCCTTGAGGATATATAACTCTTTAATAGATTTCCTTACAGGATAAGAACATACATGTCGGGCGGGGGTAGCCATAATTGGAACTTAATCTTAATGAATTCAGATAACTTGGTTAACATAAGAATATGATTAATTGGGTTATACTGGGTATTTGTATTTGACCGTCGGAATAGGCTTTTACATAATTTTGTGTTCCAGGTTAATAGACCAATATATTACACAAACGTAAAATAACCACTTCATCTTTTAAAAAAGATATTGGAAGGATTCACACCCTGGATAGTTTTATAAATTTGAATTTTCTTCAATCTACTTTCAAGCAATTTTATTTACTTGTTTTAAGTTTTAAAGTCATCACCCAATCGAACAACCAATCCATTAGATACTTGTAAACATTTAACTTCATAAATTAATAATAAAAGGTTTTATGTCCTCGTGGGATCGATAATTTTATACAACTTGAACGATACGTGTGCTTGCGTTATATGCGTGTGATTACACACCAGTCAACTGAATGTAGTTCCTTTTAAGTCTGTTTCTAAGACTCCCTTCGAGTTGTGGAATGGTCATAAAGCTAGTTTGCGACGTTTCAGCATATGGGGGTGTCCAGCACATGTGCTAAAGAACAAGACTACTAAGTTGGAACCACGTTCACAAGTGTGTCTATTTCTAGGCTATCCTGAGGAAACTATAGGTGGATTCTTTTATAGTCCAGAAGATAATAAATTATTTGTATCGACAAATGCTACATTTCTTTAGGAGGACTATATGAGAAAGTTCAAACCTCGAAGTAAAGTGTTACTTGAGGATTTACTTGCCGATACGACCAATACACCAGTGTCAAATATTGATAAAGATATAACACCTTCTACATCTGAAAGTCAGATGCAAGTTTATCAGGATACCATACCACCTAGAAAAAGTGGGAGGGTTGTGAGACAACCTGAACGTTATCTAGGAAATGGTGAGGTGAAAGTTGTTGCATCTTGTGATGGTATTGAAGATCCATTAACCTATCGTAGTGCAATGGAAGATACCGATAAAGAGGAATGGCTCAAAGTATTGAACCTTGAGATGGAGTCTATGTACTCTAACTCAGTCTGGGAACTTTTAGACCAACATGAGGGGGTAAAACCCATATGTTACAAGTGGATCTACAAGAGAAAAAGAGGAATTGATGGGAAATTATAGACTTTCAAGGCTAGGCTAGTGGCAAAGGGTTATACCCAGAAAGAGGGAGTTGACTATGAAGAAACTTTTTCGCCAGTAGCCATGCTTAAATCCATCAGGATTCTTCTTTCCATTACTGCATATTATGACTATGGGATTTGGTAAATGGACGTCAAGACTGCATTCTTGAATGAAAATCTTGATGAGAGTATCTATATGGTACAACCAGCGGGGTTCATTACCCAATGTCAAGAGCAAAAAGTTTGCAAGTTGCAAAAATCCATTTATAGACTTAAGCAAACATCTAGATCTTGGAACATAAGGTTTGATACTACGATCAAGTCTTATAACTGTGAGCAGAACATCGATGAGCCTTATGCCTACAAGCGCATCATTGATGGGAAGATAGTTTTCCTTGTGTTATACGTCGATGATATTTTACTCATTGGGAATGATGTAAGGATATTATCGGATGTGAAAATTTAGCTAGCTAACCAATTTCAAATGAAAGATTTGGGATATGCAAGTTATGTACTTGGGTGTAACATCCCGGGTTATTTTAGAATATTGGCGTAAATTTTACTTTCCGCGTGTAGGGTCGCGTCGAATGCGAGGTCAATTGTTATTATTAATGAGAGTCTTTTTCCATGAGATGAGTTGTAGAATAATTTGGATTTAACTAGAATGGCTAAAATTGGAATTTAATAATTGAATAAATTAGACCCTCGAATTTTCTACACACTTGTATTATATATCTATAAATTATCCACACACACATTAATACACGCACACAGCTCACAATACAGACACTGATCACGCTGAAACAGAAAAGAAGAAGCAGGGAAGAAACCGAGCAAAAAAAAAAAAAAAAAAAAAAAAAAGAAGCTGAGAAGAAAAGAAAACAGAGGAGAAAGCAGGAGAAATCGAAAGAAAAAAAAAGGAAGCAAGGGCAGAAAAATTGTAAGTATACTATGCTTACGAATTTTCCATGGGTTATGTTGATTGTATAAATTTGGGTCTTGATTGTTCATATACAAATAGAGCATATTAATAATTTGAAGCATACTAAAAGTACTTTAGAATCGATTCTCAGTATGAAATTGGAAACAAAAAAAAAATAGCCAAAGGGTTCAGCCAAGAAGAAACAGATTTGGGTAAATTTTCTTTTTTGTTTTTTTTTGTTTAATCTTTGAAGGCAATTTCGACAATAGGGAATAGAGGGCTGTTTTGGGATTTATTTGATAAGTATTGAGGCATGTTGAAATGGAATTAGGTATTGGTGAATATGTTTAATTATAAATTATAGTGTTAGTGCGTAAATAATGCACACCAAGTCTTTGATGCATTGTTTACCTTGAAAGAATTGAATAATTGATTAAGTTTTATACCTGATAATATGTAGTTACGTATGAAGATAGAGGATGAATTAAATGAATTAAACTAAACAGTGAGTAATTGGATTTGTTGGATATGAATTCTGTAATTGGGAATGTAGTGCGTAATTATTGGGTTGACTGGAAAAAACTTTTACACTAGGAAGGGACCATAGGGTCAGCCACTATAGGCAATTTGGGGGCTGTTGAGACTTCAAATTTTTAGGTAGTAGCTTTTAATTTCTTGCTCCTCTTGAATTAATTGGCTTAGGAAATTCATTGAAATTGGTGTTTAAATTTTATTCTTTAATCATATAAATAAAAGGGTTTACAAAGTTATTTTGAAATTACTTGGCATTTTAGAAATGAACTTTTCTTAATATTATGCGGGGTGGTTGTCGAATGATTTTGAGGTTATTGAGAAGATATGTGATTCTTGGAGGTATTGGTTGTAGACTATGTTATGAGATACCAAAGGCGATAAGTAGTACATTTCTTAATAAAAAAAAAAAAGATAGAAAATTGAATGTGTATGCATATAATATAATGATAGTATATTTTTTCCTATAAGAGTACGAGTTGAAAATGCATATGAGTATATGTATATTAATAAAAGAAATACGAATATGGGTATGTTTTGTAGATTATGAAATGCTCGTTTGGTGATGTCTAATTTGCAAATGTGATGCATGAGATAAAAATTATGTTTGATAAGATAATATTAAATTCATGCAAGCATGTGCTAGCAAATGCATATAGAGCCATAATATAAACGGATTAAGAAACGTATAAGTATTAATGTTTATAGCTATCTGAAATTCAAAGTATTTTAAAAGAAAAGTTTCAAATGTTTTCTTTAAAAGAAATATATTTCAGAAATTGTTTTTACAGTTTTGAGATACAGAATACGGTTTTATGTTTTTCGGGGCATGAGGTAAAAACTCACCCCAGTATGTAACTTGAGATTCAGTTGGAATTGACGGATACTATGGAATTGACGGATTCAGAGACATGTGCACATGTTGAGGACTGAGGGGACGCTCTCATTCCTCCAGATGGGCTAGGAGGACGGCGAGATATCACGCCCCTAGACCCCCAGATTATGAGACAGTTGTGGCATGCTTTGGGGACGGCGAGACGTAGCGCCCCAAAGTCATGGTTTTGCACTTCTGCCTCCAGATCGGCGTGCGAGGGGACGAACGATACGTAACGCCCTCATACGTCCAGTTTTTCAGACAGAGACACAGAACTCAGAGAAAGTTTTCAGTTTTCAGATACAGATTTCAGTTTTCAGAAATACAGATTTCAGATAAAGACTTCAGTTGTCAGAAACAGTTTTCAGATGAGCAGTTTTCAAAAACAGTTTTTAGAAAATAGTATTTCAGAAAGACAGATTTCATAAAGCAGTTTCCAGAAAACAGTTTTTCAGAAAAGATTTTCCAAACGCATTTTATAAAAGCATAGCATGTTAAGGCAGAACTTAGTTTACAAATCATGCATATAAATCATACATTTTAGGAATCATTTGAGTTATATATAGCTGATATTAATGCATGATAGCATTATTACATTTATATGCATAAATGATTGATATTGATATGAATTGTATGTTTGTATAGGAGAATCATTCATGAATGGTAGTACATGACAGTATGATTACATATATATATGGATACATGAGTGTCGATAATGTATTGAATGTTTGAATAGAAAGAATGTTTTATAATAACTGATTTGATAATATTTCAAGAAAATAAAAAAAAGATAGTTATTATAAATATCTCACCCGGATTAGCTTTGAGTGTACAAAAGATAAAGAGAAATTAGAGTAGCGTAGCGGAAGCATGATGGGTTTGATATAAAAATTGGTAATATAAAATCTTGATGTATGTTATGAATGTTTGAAAGTGTAAACAAGAATCATGATTTAAAGTATGTATGTGAACAGATAATAAACATCAGTAATAAAGATTGTGTTTGCTAAATGGTTAGTCGCTAGATAATTAATTCAGACTTAATATATATATTTGCATGGTCAAATAGACAGCCCAAGTAAATACAGAAGCTAGATTCAGACGTTGCATGTGTTTGATGCTCAAGGAATGAGCATAGTTACTTACTGAGTCTTATGGCTCACATTACTACAGTGTTTGAGTTTTACAAGTTTGTGACCTGATCGGTCGATCACAGACACCAAAGATTGAGAAGCCGGATAGCAGCATTGCAGTCAGCCAGTCACCAGGTCTTGGGAGTATAAGAGTCAAGTTGTTTATGAGTTTATTTGTAAAGTAATTGAGTTGTTTATAAGTTTAGTTGTATAAGTTTAAAGTCTGTAAAAGTTTTTGTTTATACGCATTTTCGAGCATGGAGCCCAGTTGTATTATGGCTTGAGTTTACTAATTTAGTGTATATTATTTGTGTCGGGCCCAATGTTTAAAAACGTGTGGCGGCGCCTCGAGGCGGTCGGCCATTGAGGCGCGAGGCGGACCGCCTCGAGGCGGTGAGGCGGGCGCCTCAGTCCACAACATCAGAATAATAATCAAAATAGTAATATCATAATAATAAAAACATATTAAATCCAAAATACATTGATTTCTTCATAATTCAGAATATGTTCAAAAAACTATTGATAATTAATCCCTAAATAAGCTATCATTTGTATCTAACGGCATGAAGCTTGGGTCAAAATCTCTCTCATCATCAGATGGTCATCCTCCAAAGAACCTCCTTCACTTGTATTGTCTTCATCCACTAATTGTGGAGCTTTTCCTTTCCCTAACAAATAACAAAAAGTCTATTATTATTTAATTTATATTATATAAATTGCATTATTTGTAAATATTAACTTACTTTGGTCTCTGTTCCTTTTTTGTGCAGATGCTTTACTTCCACTCGGTTGTTCAATGGAAGTATCCTCAACAAAGCTTTCTTCGGCCACCCATTCATCATCTGAAGGCAACTCATCCTCAAGCAAAGGATCGTTATCCGCTTGAAATGAATGTTTTTTCAAGTATTTGTGCTTCAATCGCATATTGTACATTATGCATACTAACGAGTTCAATTCCTCGGTGGATAATCTATTTCATGCCCGTACTTCCAAGCCAGATCAGTTCGAGTGGATATCTTACTGAAAACGTTTACAACCAATTCAATTCTTACACCCAATTCAATTCAAGACAACATTAAAATTCAAACAGTTCAATTCAATTAAACCAAATAACCAATTCAATTCAATTCAACCAATTCAATTCAATTCACTTCAATTCAATTCTTACAATTCAACCAAGTCAATTCAATTCAATTAAGCATTAAAACATTCAATTCAATTCAACCAATTAAACAAGTTATAATTGATGAATAAAACTCAAAGAGACAGTGGATTGACATAGATTGAAGATGCCGACAGTGTGAGAGATTGAACACAAAGCAAAAAAATTGTTACCTCAAAATTTTTTTACCTCAAATCAGAAGCTTTCGCCGAGAGTGTGAGGGATTGAGAGAAACTCTTTGATGCCGAGAGAGAGAGAGTGATTGAAGACGCCGACAGTAATAGAAGAACCTTAATCTGCCGAGAGAGAGAGAGTGATTGAAGACGCCGAAGAGGATAGAAGAACCCTAATCTGCCGAGAGAGAGAAGAGATGAACCCTAAGATGCTGAGACAGTGAAGAACCGTAATGAATCTGCCGAGAAGAACCCTAAGTCGCCGAGAGAGTGAAGAACCCTACTGAATCTGCCGAGAAGAAAGCTAAGATGCCAAGAGAGTGAAGAACCCTAAGTCGATGAGCTGTCGACGTTGGGGTATCCAAAACGTCGTCATTTTAACCAAAAAATTTTAAAATAAAAAAAAATAACTGCGACTGAGGCCTCAGTCGCAGTGGGGTGACCGCCCCAAAAAAACCGAAAGAGGCGATCGCCTCGAGGTGCCTTTTCCGCGAGGCGGCGACTCGGTGCCTCGAGGTGGCCGACTCGACCGCTTTTTTAAACATTGATCGGGCCCTATAGGTTCTATTGAGGTGCTGGACTTGATCCAGGTTTCATGACTTTTAGCAAAGGTCATGCCGAATTTTCGTCAGAGTCAGAGGCTTATGGAGGCAGGATTAGCCTGTCTCCTGCCGGTAGCATCCTGGCTTAGTCGGGATGTTAAAAAGATGGTATCAGAGCAGAGGTTATAGAGTGTCGGTGACTGCAGCTGTTGGCTATTCAACTATCTCAGTAAGTATGTGTTTTGCTTAGACCATATCGGTCCTTGTTTGATATTTGGTTTCCAGTCTTTGCTTGTTGATTGATTTCAGTATGCCCAGGTCAGGATTCGAGGACGAATCCTATATAAGGAGGGGTGAATGTAACATCCCGGGTTATTTTAGAATATTGGCATAAATTTTATTTTCCGTGTGTAGGGTCGCGTCGAATGCGAGGTCAATTGTTATTATTAATGAGAGTCTTTTTCCATGAGATGAGTTGTAGAATAATTTGGATTTAACTAGAATGGCTAAAATTGGAATTTAATAATTGAATAAATTAGACCCTAGAATTTTCTACACACTTGTATTATATATCTATAAATTATCCACACACACATTTAATAGATAGATATATATATATACACACAGACACACGTGGGTTAATTAACACACACACACTTACCAAGTGAACACACCCACATTAACACACGCACACAGCTCACAATACACACACTGATCACGCTGAAACAGAAAAGAAGAAGCAGGGAAGAAACCGAGCAAAAAAAAAAAAAAAAAAAAAAAAAAAGCTGAGAAGAAAAGAAAACAGAGGAGAAAGCAGGAGAAATCGAAAGAAAAAAAAAGAAGCAAGGGCAGAAAATTGTAAGTATACTATGCTTACGAATTTTCCTTGGGTTATGTTGATTGTATAAATTTGGGTCTTGATTGTTCATATACAAAATAGAGCATATTAATAATTTGAAGCATACTAAAAGTACTTTAGAATCAATTCTCAGTATGAAATTGGAAAAAAAAAAAAAATAGCCAAAGGGTTCAGCCAAGAAGAAACAGATTTGGGTAAATTTTCTTTTTTGTTTTTTTTTTGTTTAATCTTTGAAGGCAATTTCGACAATAGGGAATAGAGGGCTGTTTTGGGATTTATTTGATAAGTATTGAGGCATGTTGAAGTGGAATTAGGTATTGGTGAATATGTTTAATTATAAATTATAGTGTTAGTGCGTAAATAATGCACACCAAGTCTTTGATGCATTGTTTACCTTGAAAGAATTGAATAATTGATTAAGTTTTATACCTGATAATATGTAGTTACGTATGAAGATAGAGGATGAATTAAATGAATTAAACTAAACAGTGAGTAATTGGATTTGTTGGATATGAATTCGGTAATTGGGATTGTAGTGCGTAATTATTGGGTTGACTGGAAAAGATTTTTACACTAGGAAGGGACCATAGGGTCGGCCATTATAGGCAATTTGGGGGCTATTGAGACTTCAAATTTTAAGGTAGTCGCTTTTAATTTCTTGCTCCTCTTGAATAAATTGGCTTAGGAAATTCATTGAAATTGGTGTTTAAATTTTATTCTTTAATCATATAAATAAAAGGGTTTACAAAGTTATTTTGAAATTACTTGGGCATTTTAGAAATGAACTTTACTTAATATTATGCGGGGTGGTTGTCAAATGATTTTGAGGTTATTGAGAAGATATGTGATTCTTGGAGGTATTGGTTGTAGACTAAAGGCGATAAGTAGTACATTTCCTAATAAAAAAAAAAAGATAGAAAATTGAATGTGTATGCATATAATGATAGTATATTTTTGCCTATAAGAGTATGAGTTGAAAATGCATATGAGTATATGTATATTAATAAAAGAAATACGAATATGGGTATGTTTTGTAGATTATGAAATGCTCGTTTGGTGATGTCTAATTTGCAAATGTGATGCATGATATAAAAATTATGTTGATAAGATAATATTAAATTCATGCAAGCATTGCTAGCAAATGCATATAGAGCCATAATATAAACGGATTAAGAAACGTATAAGTATTAATGTTTATAGCTATTTGAGTTGATAGTATTAGTTTGCAGATGTATGTATTTATAGTGTTTAAGCTTAATAAGTTTGAATATTAATATATAATATTATGGATGTAAAAAGTACATTAGATTGCATATGTTTATAATATTATGACATTTATATTGTAAGTGAATTTGTTTATCTGCATGTGGAGTATATATTTAGAGTTAGTATATAGATTATAAGACAGTTAAAGATGAAAATAATAGGATTCATATGTCATTAATTTATAGGTACGCATGGACATATGCACGTACATATATGATAATGTATATATAGGCACATAAGAAAGCATGACTAGGGTAAGTGAAAGCATAAGAAAGGATTATGCATGTATATATATGTGTTATCATTTTCAGAAATTGAGTTGAAGTTTAGAAAGATTCTGAAATTCAAAGTATTTTAAAAGAAAAGTTTCAAATGTTTTCTTTTAAAAGAAATATATTTCAGAAATTGTTTTTACAGTTTTGAGATACAGAATACGGTTTTATGTTTTTCGGGGCATGAGGTAAAAACTCACCCCAGTATGTAACTTGAGATTCAGTTGGAATTGACGGATACTATGGAATTGACGGATTCAGAGACATGTGCACATGTTGAGGACTTAGGGGACGCTCTCAGATCCTCCAGATGGGCTAGGAGGACGGCAAGATATCACGCCCCTAGACCCCAAGATTATGAGACAGTTGTGGCATGCTTTGGAGACGGTGAGACGTAGCGCCCCAAAGTCATGGTTTTGCACTTCTACCTCCAGATCGGCGTGCAAGGGGACGGACGATACGTAACACCCTCATACGTCCAGTTTTTCAGACAGAGACACAGAACTCAGAGAAAGTTTTCAGTTTTCAGATACAGATTTCAGATAAAGACTTCAGTTGTCAGAAACAGTTTTCAGATGAGCAGTTTTCAAAAACAGTTTTTAGAAAATAGTATTTCAGAAAGACAGATTTCATAAAGCAGTTTCCAGAAAACAGTTTTTCAAAAAAGATTTTCCAAACGCATTTTATAAAAGCATAACATGTTAAGGCAGAACTTAGTTTACAAATCATGTATATAAATCATACATTTTAGGAATCATTTGAGTTATATATAGCTGATATTAATGCATGATAGCATTATTACATTTATATGCATAAATGATTTATATTGATATGAATTGTATGTTTGTATAGGAGAATCTTTCATGAATGGTAGTACATGACAATATGATTACATATATATATGGATACATGAGTGTCGATAATGTATTGAATGTTTGAATAGAAAGAATGTTTTATAATAACCGATTTGATGATATTTCAAGAAAATAAAATAAAGATAGTTATTATAAATATCTCACCCAGATTAGCTTTGAGTGTACAAAAGATAAAGAGAAATTAAAGTAGCGTAGCGGAAGCATGATGAGTTTTGATATAAAAATTGGTAATATAAAATCTTGATGTATGTTATGAATGTTTGAAAGTGTAAACAAGAATCATGATTTAAAGTATGTATGTGAACAGATAATAAACATCAGTAATAAAGATTGTGTTTGCTAAATGGTTAGTCGCTAGATAATTAATTCAGACTTAATATTTATATTTGCATGGTCAAATAGATAGCCCAAGTAAATACAGAAACTGGATTCAGATGTTGCATGTGTTTGATGCTCAAGGAATGAGCATAGTTACTTACTGAGTCTTATGACTCACATTACTACAGTGTTTGAGTTTTACAGGTTGGTGACCTGATCGGTCGATCACAGACACCAAAGCTTGAGAAGCCGGATAGCAGCATTGTAGTCAGCCAGTCACCAGGTCTTGGGAGTATAAGAGTCAAGTTGTTTATGAGTTTATTTGTAAAGTAATTGAGTTGTTTATAAGTTTAGTTGTATAAGTTTAAAGTCTGTAATAGTTTTTGTTTATACGCATTTTCGGGCATGAAGCCCAGTTGTATTATGGCTTGAGTTTACTAATTTAGTGTATATTATTTGTGTCGGGCCCTATAGGTTGTATTGAGGTACTGGACTTGATCCAGGTTTCATGACTTTTAGCAAAGGTAATGCCAAATTTTCGTCAGAGTCAGAGGCTTATGGAGGCCGGATTAGCCTGTCTCCTGCCGGTAGCATCCTGGCTTAGGCGGGATGTTACATTGGGATTCAGATCATTTGAGATCGCATGAAATGACTGTTAGCAATGTCTCAAGCAACCTATATCGGTAAGATACTTGTGTGATTTGGTATGTAAAATTCCAAGAAAGGTAATTTACCTTTCAGGCATGTAATTCATTTGTCTAAGAAACAGTCTCCTAAGACACCTCAATGAGTTGAGGAGATGAGACATATACCATCTGCTTCAACAGTTGGAAGTCTTATGTATGATATGTTATGCATGAGACCGAACATCTATTTTCTAGTGGGAGTAGTCAGTAGGTTTCAATCCAACCCAAGATTAGATCATTAGGCAGCAGTGAAACATATTCTCAAGTATCTTCGAAGATTGAGAAATTATATGCTTGTATATACAAGTCAGGATATGATTCTGAGAGGATATATTGACTCTAATTTTCAGACGGATGTTGATCTAGAAAATCAATATATGGATCAGTGTTTACCCTAGGTGGTGGGGCTATATTATGGAGGAGCATAAAGCAATCTTGTATTTTGTTGGGTTTCTCTAAGGTCCCGAGGATCGATTATCAAGCAAGAAACATAAGTGCGAATACACGAAGAAGTTACGGAATACTTACATCGATCGGTTGAGGTGATGCGTCAAAGAACAAAAATCTTTTCTGCCCTCCTTGGAAGTCACGGCAGTGAGGTGAAATTTGGGCTTCAAATTTTCGGCAATGGTGATCTTCATCAAGCTCCAAGATTTGTGTTGATTCCTTGCTCACAAGTGGGTTTCCCTATCACCTTAGGATGACTTCATTGTGTGCTAGCACTCTTGATTTTGCAACAAAATCATCATGTTTGCTTCTCATTGCCCTCGACAGTGAGCCAAAAACCAGAAAGAAAAACAACCCATTTCGGCGTGAGAGAGAGGAAGAAGAATTAAGAGAGAGAGTGTTATTTTGTTACTTCAAATTGGTAAATTATTTTCCAAAAATCATATACACAAAATTACAACCAAAAAGTCAAATGGCAATTATGCCAACCACTTCCATTAACAACCATCAATCAATCAAGTGATAAGTTGTCACATCACTCAAAGTGAATACTGATTTGACGCTTGATGCGACTAGTGGTTTGACGCTTGATGTGACTTGCGGGTCGCAGTTAAGTTCACAATGCGAGTGCGCTCGTAAACACTCCCGGGCTCGGGTTCGTTAATTCCAAATTAACGAATTTTCCGTTGCGACACAATTAAATAATTATGCCTAGCAAAATTACTATTCACGTCGCTAACGAATTAATTCTAAATTAACTCCTTCGCCCGAATTAAATTCTAAATTTAATTTCGCGTCGAAATCTAATTTCGTATAATATATCGAATATATTATTTTATCGATTAATTCCAAATTAATCGTTTTCTCTTTAAGTAATATTTTATCCCGGATAAAATATCTCCGCAATTAATCCCAGATTAATTTTCTCTCTCATTTAATTAATCCTATATTAATAAAGTGCGAGTCATACGTCATCGGTGAATCTTCGGGAAGTGACCCATGAGATTCCCAGATAGGTTGGCAGTAAATTCGGTTGTCGGAATATCCAAACACGTAAGTACCTAGTACTACGTTTGTACCGATTTACATGACAAGGCAAAGCGTCATGCCTACCCAATTCTCCAGAAATATCTTTACAGGAATATGTGATCTGTATCAGGCGTAGTATACGTAGTATTGCGTATCTCGATCCAGCATCGGATGTCACGTGCAAGGCCTGGGGCTGGAATTGTGTCTGCCCCGTACGAAGCACATATCGGATCTCTGGTAACTAGTCTCTATAATCGGATAATCATGACCTAGTCATATTATCCCGATGACTGCAGTACATAAGAGAACCAGTTCCGTATCCTGCGTGATCATCATCTCCACTGTGACTGGAGTGATACTTCCGTCTTGACATCACACCCAATACACTACGATTCTCAATATACCCAGCAGAGGTGTACGCAGAACCTGTTAAAGCCCTGGACGACCTAAAACCAAAGTATATTGATTTTCGCAAGTATTAGCGGTGCAAGTCTCAAGTTAAGACCAAATATACCTACCCTGATTTCGGACTTCCATAGACACATAGTCATACTACCAATGGAATTCCGAGGGGTCTATCCAGAGCGAAGCTATTTTTCGTACCATCGGTAAAACACAACCTCT
Organism: Zanthoxylum bungeanum; assembly: GCA_019454045.1. Lineage (NCBI taxonomy): Eukaryota > Viridiplantae > Streptophyta > Magnoliopsida > Sapindales > Rutaceae > Zanthoxylum > Zanthoxylum bungeanum. The sequence goes on along the minus strand of SKCR01054267.1, from coordinate 5,993 downwards.
TACTACACTTGCATGAGCATCCTATACTCAAATTTATGAGAACTATGTCGTTATGCCCTCACAACGCGCACAAGTGTAATACTAGTCTTTTACGCATTATCGATGTCTAATCTCGATAATACTCTGACTAGGGATATTTGAAGATTAAACCTTCATGGATTGATACTGTCTCATATCATCTCAATCCAGGAACTAATCATATGGACCTTTCATCATTTATACATCTTGGTGATCTAATCACAAATGATAAAAGAACAATTTCCTTTGTCACATAGTTAATTTGTACAACAACACCATGATCTGTACAAATAGTGACGCTATGGGTCATAATTGTCCAACAATCTCCCACTTGGCCTATAGCCAGTCACTCAAGTGTCCTACACCCGAACTATGTACAGTTCGCTCAAACTTCTACTGAAGAAAAGGCTTTCGTCAGAGGATTTGCATGATTATCATCTGATGCGATTTATATGATCATCAAATCGCCACCATGTATGATCCGAACGAATCAGATGAATAGTCGGAGTATATATCTGGATCGTTGATGTGACCATTAATTTTTTAGCCTGTGCTGTAGCCTAGCTCAACTGATAATAGAATTATATCTAATCTAATTAGATTATTATCAATCCAGAAGGCTTTTATTTCTGCCTCAGCTGCAGTAATATTCCACGTTTGTTGTTTATTCGGTAACAGTATCTTGCTTGGAAGATTTCTAGCTCACTGTACCGTTATTCAAACTGTATAGTATCGTTTTGCGACTTTTAGTTTTTATTGCTCGGTTTGGAAACTTGCAGTAGTGATCCCAGTCACTTCAAGTTCTTCTTCTCCATAGCTTAAGAAAGCATCCTTAGTTCCTCTAAGATACTAAAGGATGTTCCTAACATCAATCCAATGACTATCACTTGGATTGGCCTGATTGTGAATCCATATGCTCAAAGCATATGAGACACCAGGTCAAGTACATTTATTAATGTACGATTTCTCGGAGAGTGTCAACAACTTTAAATCTATCCCAGTAGATCTTTATTCCTAGAATAAAGGTTGTTTCTCCCCAAGAATTCTACGGAAAATTTTCATGAAAGCCAAGCTTTCACCGACTGTATTATAGGAATATCATTTCCAAGAAATGATATATCATCATTACACAGGACATTCACTGTCAGTGCGCTCCAACTAACCCTCTTATATACACAAGAATCATTTCGTTTTGAATTAAATCATATACCATTATGATTACATCAAAATGAAGATTCCAAGAACGCTATGCTTGCTTCAATCCATTCATGGATCGAATAACCTGCAAACCTTATTTGCTAGTTTTGGTACGATAAAACCGTCAGGATGTTGTAAACATCCTCCAAAAGGTTTCAGTTAAGGAAATCGGTTTTGACGTTCAGCTGCCACATTTCATGAATGAAACATGCAGCATCAACAAGCATTATCCAATGGATTTAACATGGCAACATGTAAAAGGTTTCATCGTAATCGACACAATGTTGATAACGATACCTTTCGCTATAAGCCTAGCTTTATACGTTGGTATGTTGCCTTCCATGTTTGCCTTCATTGAAGACTTATAGCACCATTAGGCACAATGTCTTGCGGTACAACAACTAGTATCCAAACTTGGTTGTTATACATGGAATCCATTTCGGACATCATGGCACTTTAACATAATAGGGAGTCGATACCTTGTATCACTTCCTCATACGTAGTCAGTTCGTATTCCTCAATAAGATTGACATCTTTATGAGGTGAGATCAGAAACCCATACCCCTGGTTATTTTCTGACTATCTCTGACATACGTGGTTCTTGTGTATTCGAAGATTATTGGTATAGTTTCATCCTTGATGAACTATTTGTGTTCCATTAAGGAATCAGTGCCTGGAATAGTATTACTCTGATTTTCATCGAGTTTTACTTTCCTCCCACTTACCACTGCATATAGGTATTCCTCTTAGGAAAACCACATGGTGAGCAACAATTACATTGTTCTCCAGTGAGTTGTATAAATACTATACTTTGGTTTCTCTAGGATAACCAAAACTTAGGCACTTATCCGATTTGGGTTTTAGTTTGGTATCATCCAAACATATGCCTAGCATTCCCAAATCTTCAGGATGAGAAGCCCGGTTTCTTTCATGTTCATATCTAATATGAAGTCTGTCAAATAGATTTTATGGAACCTTATTTTAAATAAGTTTTTCTCTGTTTATGCGTATCCGTTGAAGGAAATGGTTGCTCAGAGCGACTCATGATTAACCTTATCATGTCCAATAAATTCGGTTTCTATGTTCGGACACACCGTCAAACTGACGTGTTCCGGGAGGAGTCCTCATTGAAAGAATATTATACTCTTTCAAGTATTTGAGAAACTTATTGCTTAAGTATTTTCATCATGGTCTAACCGTGATGGTTTTATACTTTAGCCGATCTGTCTGTCTGTTTCGTGTCGAAACTTTAAAAGTTTCCGATACGTGTTTCAAAAGAAACACATAACCATAACGCGATGCTACATCCGTAAAGGTCATGAAATATTCATATCCACCTCTAGCCTAGCTAGATATGGGCCCACTTACGTCACTTTGAATCAGGGCTTACAGATCGGTGGCATTTATACTTTTATCAAGTAAAGGTGTTTTAGGCACTTTGCCCAATAAACTAGATTCGTAGACATTATTTGAATATAATCAAATCCATCCTAGTATCCACTCTTCAAAAGTGAACATATTTATAACAAACATATTTGAAGTCAGAGCCTTGCTCGTTCTTCAATTCCATCATGTATGCCTTGTCCAAACGGCAGTTACGCTTCCGCGATCCCGTTTGCCACAATTAAGCAGACATTTTGGGATATATCCTTTATCTTCCCAGAAGATTATAATGATTTTGCCTTTGCCCTTTTCGGTACCCCATAAGCCTTTGGCCAAGCCTTGGCCTTCCGAAATGTTGAAGTAAGGTGCGCCTTGCGCTTCTTGCCTTATTGCAAACTTTGGCTTTGGCTCCTTGAGTATAGCCATTAACTCTCCAAGAGTTTACTATTGCAATTTAGTACTTCAAATATCTAAAATTGATCTATGAAGATCCTTCAATTTCATTATCATACTTTATGGATCTAATCCTTAGTTCTGATTAAGAAATTAAGGACTATATGCGGCAAGCTTAATGGATTAAGCACTAAAGTTATCATCACATGAATATTCCAAATATCATGCTCTACTATTTGCTTAACTCCGGGCTTAGGCCTAATATGTGATTTTATCAAATAAAGTAACTTATTAGTTTCCATGACCATCCTGAAATTTTATTCCGAATTTGAAAATTAAAGTCGTTTAAAACATTTTTCACCCAGGATTATGTTTTAAACACTAATCTTTCAATTTTATCTTGATTCTAATAGTCCAACTATTTAATCAATGATTTAGGTACTATTTATTATAATGATTACTATAGTCTAAATATATAATCAACTATAATTTAATGGGTTAAATTCAATTATATTGATTACTATAATCCAATTATAAAAATCAACTATTAATTGAAATTGTTTGAATACAGTCCAACTGTTTAATTAAAACAACTATTAAATATTAGTCCAACTAATATATTAATTTAACGACGAATAATGATATGAGCGCGTATGGCAAGTTACAAAACGAATATTGCAAATTTAATACTTGCCTCCCACTATTTTTCGGCGAGTCTCTGACCCTCTATTGAGTACTCGGGAAACCCTGTTTCCTAGTGGGCTAGGATCCCGTTAAATATCACACAATCTTGACTTTGGCCAACAAATTGTATGATAATTAACTAGTTAGATCTCTAAGATCAATTGGATCCCATCCAATTCCTAGATCCAGTAGGTGGACATCCAAGTCTGAAACATATATCTCATATATGCCAATATATCCAATATATTGCCTAACCTTTTTCCTCTGAATCAACTAAGCCTTGGCTTTGGCACAACAAACTTAGTGATCCCAGTTAAGCGGAACCCATTGACCATGTAAAGCTTCGTAATCAATGTCGATGGACAAGAAGTGATCTTGACTTTGGCCAACAAATCACAACTTGGACAAGACACCAATATGGAACAAAGCTTTCTTGATTCAAACACATCCTCGACGGACAAAGGTCTTGACTTTGGCCAACAAACCAATGTCAGTCTTGGTTCTTGAGTAAGATTCACTCAATGGAAGGAAAAACGCTTAATATTTTGTGAGGGTTTTTCGCGTGCAAATTGGCAACCAATTTATTATCTTTGTTAAGGTCTCATCATCATACACCCTTAAACATGCATTCTAAACACATAATAAGGCGCATATAAATAAATATTAATGATATTTGGATGGATATTTAACACATTATTCCTAGAACAAATCTCTCATTTTCCTCTCTCCCCCTAGCACAAATATATCTTCTACCCGTTACATAACACTTCAAAGAACCTCATTTACATTGAAGGGAATAGGTGAGAAGAGAAATACAATGAGAAATGAGGTAATATGATGGACACGCATGTCCAATTTAATAAATTCTAAATTTATTACAACAATTTTCAAAATTACCCCACCCATCTAATATCCATCCGATATTAATTATTCATGCATCGCAACCATGTATTCACACAAGCATGTTATCAATCAATATAATCCAATTAATTAATCTGATAATTAGTGACCATCCAATGTTCAAACAACGATTTGATTTTGCGCGAGTCAAACTCGTTTTGCGAATAAGTACTCAAAGTACGAATCCTTGAATTAAATTAAACTACAACATTAAATCCAATTTAATATGTATTTAATACCAATTCACTTATTTAATTCCAAATTAAATATTACACTTTATTAATAAACCTTTACGACTTAAATTCCAAATTTAATCGTTACGGGTCTCAAAGCCCGATTAACATCCAATGTTAAATTTAATTAAAGTCCAATGAGCTTTTAATTAATTTCATAAGGCATGGACTTTTGGTCAACTTGGGTCAAACCCAATAACCAAAGCCCAATCAAGGAATAACCCCATAAGCCTATAAATCAATTTAGGCACATTTGGCCCAATTAAAGTATTAAGGTCCATTAGTTATAATTGGACTTTATGGAAAGGTTTTTGGGCCCAATTGAATCCAACCAATTTAGCCTAAACCCATCATGGTACAACCAAGCCCAATAAGCCCAATAACAACTTTTAAAGCCCAAATCCAATTTAAGCTCATTTAATTAAACCACAAAAATTCCAAATTTCATATTTAATTAAACAAAGTGTATTGCCATAATTAATCACCCAAATTAACATTTCCAAAACATCAATTAGCCTAATTAATTATGCTTATTAGCAATAATTAGTGTCCAACACAATTGATCAAAAATCAAACCCATTTTCCATCATTCATGTCTCGAAAATTAGAGGTTCTTAATGTCCAATTCGAATTCAATCCAATTAAATCCAATTCAACATTAAATCAACATTACCCAATTGATTTCAAGTCATCCAATGAATCAAAAATCAAAAATTCCAAGACATTTAGGGCACATCATTCTCGGCCAAGCCTCAATTTTGGGCAAAAATTGTTCCAAACAATATTTCATGAAATTGATTCAATCAAACTTCAATTAAACATCATTTAAGCATACTCAAACAATTAATTTAACCAAATCAGCTCAAAATCAATTTACCCAATTTTAACCCTAAATCAAGTTTCATTCTTTTAACTCGCTCTTATACCATTGTTGGGTTTCTCTAAAGTCCCGAGGATCGATTATCAAGCAAGAAACATAAGTGCGAATACATGAAGAAGTTGCGGAATACTTATATCGATCGGTTGAGGCGATGCGTCGAAGAACAAAAATATTTTATGCCCTCCTTGGAAGTCACGACAGTGAGCTGAAATTTGGGCTCCAAATTTTCGGCAATAGTGATCTCCATCAAGCTCCAAGCTTTGTGTTGATTTCTTGCTCACAAGTGGGTTTCCCTATCACCTTAG
>SKCR01054266.1:0-29910 GCA_019454045.1 Zanthoxylum bungeanum | reverse complement strand
ACAAAAATATTTCAAAAAACACCAATTTAATTTATTAATCATCACTTGTTCAAAAACATGTCCAACATTTATTTGAACAAAAAATCAATCCTTTAACATGTCATATTGCATTCGGCAAGAGGGATTTTTGCGGTTCGATTTGTTTTTCAATCCAATTGAATCACTAATCTATTATTCGTATATTTTTAAGTCATCTAATGAACTTGTAACAAAAATTCCAATTCAGTGCAAGGATCTCCATTTTCGGTCAAAGTAACAATTTTGGGAAAAATATCCAATGCATTTTTCTCAAAATTGATCATGTATAAGATCATATTTCATACATATAATCATACTTAAGTCATCTAATGAACTTGTGCATGAAAAATTTAAAACCAGTGGAAGCACCTCCACATTCGGCCAAAGCAACCATTTTGGGAAAAAATCATCCAATGCATTTTTCTCAAAATTGATCATTGTATTAATCATATTACATACATATAAGCATACTTTATCATCAAATTTCACAAGAACATGCTTCAATCAATTTTCCCCAAATAAACCCTAATGTATTTCATGCTTAAACATGGCTCCATGATACCATTGTAGGTTTCTATTATTAGTCCCAAAGAAAGTATAAGCCATGAACCACACGATTTATACATGCAAAGCTTGAAGCATGGCGGAATCATACTTACAAAGCTTGTGACGAAAATTGATGAAGAAAATCCTTGAGTCTTCAAGGTGGAAACTTTCGGCCAAGAGCAAAAGAGGAGAGAAGCTTCAAGTCTTCAAGTGTTCCAAGCTCCAAGGTTGTTTCCCTATCACCTCCTTTGATCCTTCATTGTGCTAGCAAAAATGGAGAAGAAATGAAAAACAATTTTCTGCCTTGTTGAAGCTCACGGCGTGAGCAAGAAGAAGAAGAGGGAGAGAGCCTTTTGATTTTCTTTTCACCTTTTTTTGTTTCAAAAATGTGAAATGATGATGATAACAATTACCAAAATATTTTTGGTAAAAAACCTTCAAAAACCGTGAAAAGGTTTTCCCTCCAAAAGGCCATTAAATGGCCTCACCAACTTACATTGAGAATAGTGACAATGTATCATCCCATAAAGGTGACTAGATACATCCATCAACTAGTCGTGTCAAGTGATGAGACTTCGCGATGTGATTTGCGGGTCCCACTCGTTTCAAAATACGAATGTGTCCGCAAACACTTTCGGGCTCGGTCGCTAATTCCGAATTAACGAATTTCCGTCGCGACGTGAATTAAATAATTACGCCTAGCGAAATTACTATTCACATCGCTAACGAATTAATTCTAAATTAATTCGTTTGCCCGAATTAAAATCCGATTTTAATTCCGCGTCGAAATCTAATTTCGTTTAATATATCGAATATATTATTTTATCGATTAATTCCAAATTAATCGTTCTCTCTCCTAATAAGGCATTTTATCCAAGATAAAGTTTCTCCGTAATTAATCCAAGATTAATAAAGTTCGAATCAAACATCATAGGTGAATCTTCAGGAAGCGACCCAAGAGATCTCCGGATATGTTGGCAGTAAATACGGTCGTCGGATAATCCGAACACGTACGTACCTCGTACTACGTTTTTATACCGATTTACAAGACAAGGTTGGCTTCTAGCAAAGCGCCATGCCTACCCAATTCTCCAGAAATATTCTTATTGGAATATTAGATCTTTATCAAGCGTAGTATACCGTAGTATCGCGTACATCGATCCAGTATCGGACGATCACATGTTAGGCCTGGGGCTGGAAATGTGTCTGCCCCGTACGAAACATATATCGGACATCAAACAACTAGTCTCTTTAAATCGGACAATCCTGACCTAGTCATATTGTCCCGACGGTTGCAACCTTTTATAGAGTACTAGTTCTGTATCCAGTGTGATCATCATCTCCATATGTCTGAAGTGATACTTCCATCTTGACATCACATCCAGTACACTACGATTCTCGATAAACCCAGAAGAGGCGTACACAGAACCGGTTAAAGCCCCAAACCACCAAAACCAAAGTTTACCGATTGTCGCAAGTACTAGCGATGCAAGTCTCAGGTTAAGACCATATACACCTACCCTGATGCGGCCTCCCATAGACACGCAGACATACTACCAATGGGATTCCGCGGGGTCTATCCAGAGCGAAGCTGTTTTCCGTACCATCGGTAAAACACAACCTCCTATCGCACTTGCATAAGTATCCAATACTTAAATATATGAGAACTATGCCGTTGTGCCATCACAACTCGCACAAGTGCAATACTAGTCTATTCCGCATTATCGATGTCCGATCTCGATAATACTCCGACTAGGGATATTTAATGATTAAACCTTTTATATTGATACTGTCTCATATCATCTCAATACGGAACTAATCATATGGACTTTTGCCATTAATATATCAAAGTAAATAATTTACAAAACGGCAAAAGGCAATTTCATTATCACATAGTTGATTTTGTACAATAATACAATTTCATTTACAAAACAGTGACGCTATGGGTCATAATGTCTAACAGTTGGATGGCTTTAATGCTTGTACCAATTTTGAAAGTTGATTTTGGTATATCTGTTGGAAAATTATGACCCATAGCGTCATTATTTGTACTTATCAAGGTGTTGTTGTACAAATTAAATATGTGACAAAGGATATTGCACTCTTATCATTTTTGATTAGATCACCTAGATGTATAAATGATGAGAGGTCCCTATGATTTGTTCCTGGACGGAGAATGATATGAGACAGTATCAGTCCAAGAAGGATAAATCATTAAAAATCCCTAGATAGAGTATTATCGAGATCGGACATCAATCAATACGTAAAAGACTAGTATTACACTTGTGCGCATTTGTGAGGGCACAGTTCTCATATATTTGGTATAGGATACTCTGCAAGTGCAATAGGAGGTTGTGTTTTACCGATGGTACGGGAAACAGTTTCGCTCTGGATAGACCCCCTCAGAATTCCATTGGTAGTATGACTACGTGTCTATGGAAGTCAGAAATCAGGGTAGGTGTATTTGGTCTTAACTTGAGACTTGCACCGCTAATACTTACGACAATCAATATACTTTGGTTGAGTCGTCAGGGGCTTTAACAGGTATGTGTACGCCAATACTGGGTATATTCAGAATCGTAGTGTGTTGGGTGTGATGTTAAGACGGAAGTATCACTCCAGTCATATGAAGATGATGCTTACATAGGATACGGAACTTGTTCTCTTAAATGCTCGAGCTATCGGGATATATGACTAGGTCATGTATATCCGATTATAGAGGACTAGTTACCAGACATCCGATATGTGCTTCGTACGGGGCAGACACAATTCCAGCCCCAGGCCTAGCACGTGATCATCCGATGCTGGATCGAAATACACAATACTACGGTATACTACGCTTGATATAGATCATATATTCCTATAAGGATATTTCTGGAGAATTAGGTAGGCATGGCGCTTTGCTAGAAGCCAACCTTGTCTTGTAAATCGGTATAAACGTAGTATGAACTTGGACTTGCGTGTTCGGATAGTCGGACGACCGTATTTACTGCCAACATATCAGGGGATCTCATGGGTCGCTTCCCGAAGAATCACCGATGATGTATGACTCGCACTTTATTAATCTGGGATTAATTTGATGAGAGAGAAAATTAATCTGGGATTAATTACAGAGATATTTTATATGGGATAAAATATTAATTAAAGAGAGAGAACGATTAATTTGGAATTAATCGATAAAATAAAATATTTGATATATTATACGAAATTGGATTTCGATGCGGAATTAAAATTACATTTTTAATTCGGGCGAACGAATTAATTGAGAATTAATTCGTTAGTGATGTGAATAGTGATTTCGCTAGTCGTAATCGTTTAATACGTCGCGACGGAAAATTCATTAATTCGGAATTAGCGAACCCGAGCCCGAGTGTGTTTACGAGCGCATTCGTATTTCAAATTCGAGTGCAGCACGCAAGTCACATTAAGCGTCAAATCGCTAGTCACATCAAGCGTCAAATCACATGTCACTTTGAGTGATGTGACAATTTGATTGATTGATTTGAGTGATTGATGTGGTAGTTGAAAAGCATTAATAGCTTTTTGCTTGTTGACTTTTTGGTAAATGGAAAATGATTTGTGTATTTTTTTTTGTTTTTGGAAAATAAAAATAAAAATAAATATAAAACATTTCCTTTTATTTTTCTCTCTCTCCCAATCGGTTTCAAAGAAACCATCTCTTTCCCTACTCATCTCTTTCATGGCTTGGAGCCGATTTCTTCTTCTCAATTTCTGGTTTGACCGAAAAACAAAGAAGAAGAAGAAGTGCTAGCACACACTTGAGTCTTCCTAAGGTGATAGGGCAGTGAACACATGAGCTTGGAATCATTTTTGAAGCTTGAAGCTTGGAGCTTCAATGGAGGTCTCCCATGGCCGATTCTTGGAGGAGCCAAACCAGTCAAAACCGAGCAGTCTACTGCAAGGAGGAGCCACTGCCGAGCCATCTTGGAGGAAGAAAGGGCTTGTGTTCTTCGCGTCGCAAGATCCGTTCATTGTGAGTATGTTTCTGCCATTCTCCTTTGTGTATTCATGCATTTTTGTGCTTGATTTCATGATTCTTGGGACCTAATGAGAAACCAACAATGGTATCTTGAGCTTATATCAAGCATGAAATTTTTAGGGTTTAAAATTGGGCAAAATCGGTTTGAGCATCAATTGGTTAAATTATTTGATTTAGTATGATTGAATGAGGTTGAATTGAAGTTTTGCATGATCAATTTCAAGAAAATTGGATTGGATCAATTTTCCCCAAAAGTTTAGGCTTGGCGGAAAATGTGGAACCCTAATGTCTTGGTAATTTTTTTTGTTTGATCATTGGATGACTTAAAATAATTGGGTAATGTTGATTTGAGGTTTAATTGGATTGAATTTTGAATTAGACAAATTTCCCCAAATTCTTAAGGCTTGGCCGAATCTTAAGTGATACAAAATTCATGGTGTTTTTTGATTTTGATTCATTGGATGAGTTGAATTGATTTGGGAAATGATGATTGTCGATTCAATTGGATTGAAACCGAATCGAATTGTAAAAAACCCTAATTGCCGAGACACTTGAAGCATGTATTGGGTTTGATTTTGATTGAATTCTGTTGGACACTATTTGATGTTAAAGTGCAAGATTAATTAGGCTAATTGATGTTTTAGAAATGTTAATTGGGTAATTAATTGTGTATTACACTTAGGTTAATTAATTGTGGAATTTGGAATTTTATGAGTTATTTAATTTGGCTTGAAATTGGATTTGGGCTTTATAGGTTGTAATTGGGCTTTTGGGCTTGGTTGTACCAAGTTAGGTTTAGGCCAATTTGGTTGGATCCAATTGGGCCCAAAACCGCATCAATAAAGTCCAATTATGACTTAATGGACCTTAATTATTTAATTGGGCCTAATGGGCGAAAATTGATTTCTGGGCTTATGGGGTAAATCCCGGATTGGACTTTGGTTATCGGTTTTACTCGAGTTGACCAAAAGTCCACGCCTTAAAGAAATTAATTAAAAGCCCATTGGACTTTAATTAAATAAACATTGGATGTTAATCGGGCTTTGAGACCTGTAACGATTGAATTTGGAATTTAAGTCGTAAAGGTTCGTTATTAAAGTGTAATATTTAATTTGGAATTAAATAGTGAATTAGTATTAAATATAAATTGAATTGGATTTAATTTGTATTTTAATTTAATTCAAGAATTTGTACTTTGAGTCTTATTCGCAAAACGAGTTTGATTCGAGCAAAATCAAATCGTTGTTTGAACATTGGATGATCGCTAATTATCAGATTAATTAATTGGATTAGATTTATTGATAACATGCTTGTGTGAATACATGGTGCGATGCATGAATAATGTAATATCAGATGGATATAAGATGGGTGGGGCAATTTTAGAAATTGTTGTAATAAATTTGATTTATTAATTGGACTTGCGTGTCCAGCCTATTACCTACATACTCTTTGTATTCTCTTCTAACATATTCCCCTCAATGTAAATGAGGTTTCTTTAGAAGTGTAGTGTAACGGGTAGAAGTAATACATGTGCTAGCGGGAGAGAGAAAGGGAGAGATTTGATCTAGGTCAATGTGTAAAGTATCCATCCGCATAATCATTATTATTTTATTCATATGTGTTTAGAATGCATGCTTAAGGGTGTATGATGATGAGACCTTAACAAACATAATAAATTAGTTGCCAATTTGCACACGCGAAAAACCCTCGCTAAATATTAAGCGTCTTTCCGTCCATTGAGTGATTCTCACTCAAGATCCGAGACGACATTGGTTTGTTGGCCAAAGTCAAGGCCTTTGTCTGTCGAATATGTGTTTGAATCACGAAAGCTTTGTTCCATATCAGTGTCTTGTCCAAGTTGTGGTTTGTTGGCCAAAGTCAAGACCACTTCTTGTCCATCGACATTGATTACAAAGCTTTCCATGGTCAATGGGTCACGCTTGACTAGGATCACTAAGTTTGTTGTGCCAAAGCCAAGGCTTAGTTGATTCAGAGGAAAAAGGTTAGGTAATACATTGGATGTATTGGCATATATAAGATATATGTTTCAGACTTGGATGTCCCCCTACCGGATCTAGGAATTGGATTGGATCCAATCGATCTTAGAGATCTACCTAGTTAATTATCATACAATTTGTTGGCCAAAGTCAAGATTGTGTGATATTTAACGGGATCCTAGCCCACTAAGAAACACGGTTTCCCGAGTACTCGACAGAGGGTTAGAGGCTCGCAGAAAAATAGTGGGTGGTAAGATTGAATTTGCAATATTCGTTTAATTACTTGCCATACGCGCTCATTCACAATTATTTCGTCGTTAGATTAAATGTTTGTTGGACTAATATTAAATTGTTGTTTTAATTAACAGTTGGACTGTATTATAGTTGATTATATAATTGGATTATAGTAATCAATATATTTGAATTAATTAATTTCATTTACAGTTGATTTTATAATAGGATTATAGTAATCAATGTAATTGAGGTTAATTGATTTAAATTATATTGATTGTATAGTTAGACTATAATAATCATATAATAACATAGTACCACAAATCGTTGATTAAAGTTGGACTATTAGAATCAAGATATTGAAAGATTGACATTTAAACATAATCCTGGGGAAAATGTGTTTAAATGGTTTAATTTTCAAATTGGGAATAATTTCAGGATGGTCCTGGAAAAATAATAAGTTACTTTATTTGATAAAATAACATATTAGGCCGAAGCCTAGAGTTAAGCAAATAAGTGGAACATGATATTTGGAATATTCATGTAATGATAACTTTAGTGCTTAATCCATTATACTTGTCAAGTAGACTCCTTAATTTCTGAATCAGAACTAAGGATTAGATCCTTAAAGTATGATAATGAAATTGAAGGATTTTCATGGATCTATTTTAGATCTTTGAAATACTAAATTGCAATAAATAATTCTTGGAGAATTAATGACTATTCTCAAGGAGACAAAGTCAAACTTTGCAATTAGGCAAGTAGCGCAAGGCGCACCTTACTTCGATATTCTAGAAACCCCAGGCTTGGCCAAAGGCTACTGAAATGTTGAAAAGGGCAAAGACAAAATCATTATAATCTTCTAGGAAGATAAAAGGACATATCCCAAGAAGGAATAGAAGACGAGCAAGGCTCTGACTTCAAAAAATTTGTCAACATTATGTTCACTACTAGTATTAAAATTGGATTTTAAATACTTAGTGTGTTACATAAATATGTATTGATGTTCAGAATCTGCTATGAGCAGGATAATGACATCAATTGAGATTTATCGGCGAATTGGAAACGGGACGAAAGTCGTTGTTTTAACCGTAGATACCTGAATTTAGGAACTACCTTCGGGTTAGTACTTAAATTAAGAAACTGTTATAATGTAACTAGTTTGACTAGATACATTATCTCTATATTAGTGTTTAACCCACTGCGGGTGAACCTTTATATTCTAGAACACTAAAGTGTTTCATTATATAAAGATGATATTGAGATAAACACTTTTGATGTGAATAACAAAATTTATATTAAGAATATAAATAAATCTCACACGTATATATGACAAACAAATAGCTCTACTGATTTGATCCGAAGAAACTTAAATGTGGCATTGTTTTCTGGGACACAATTTAAACAAGAATCGTATATCCACACTTTCGAAGAGTGGGTACTAGGACTAATTTGATTCTATTCAAATAAAGTCTACGAATCTAGTTTATTGGGCAAAGTGCCTAAAACACTATTTACTTGGTAAAAGTGCATTTGCCACCGATCTGTTAGCCCTAGTTCATAGTGAAGCAAGTGGGCCCATGTCTAGCTAGGCTAGATGTGGATATGAATATTTCGTGACCTTTACGGATGTGGCATCGCGTATGGTTCTGTGTTTCTTTTGAAGAACACAAATCGGAAACTTTTAAAGTTTCGACACGAAATAGACAAACAGATCTGTTAAAGTAATAAACTGTCACGGTAAGACCGTAATGGAAAATACTTAAGCAATAAGTTTCTAGTATACTTGAAAGAGTATAGTATTCTTTCAAAGAGGACTCCTCCCTGAACACGTCAGTTTGACGGTGTGTCCGAACAGGATCAACCGAATTTTGTTAGACGTGATAAGGTTAATCACGAGTCACTCTGAGCTACCATTTCCTTCAACGGATAAGCATTAACAGTGCATAACTTATTTTGAATAAGGTTCCATTAAAATCTATTTGACAGATATCATATTAGATATGAACGGGAAATGAAACTGGATTTCTTATTCCTGTTACATTTGGGTATGCTAGGCATACGTTTGGATGATACCAAACAAGAACCCAAATTGGATAAGTGCCAAATGTAGGTTATCCTAGGGATACCATAAGTATTGTACTTATACACCTCACAATAGAACAATTAGATTGTTGCTCACCATGCAGTTTTCATAATAGGAATACCGATTTGCAATGGTAAGTAGGAGGATAGTAAAACTTGATGAAAAATCGGAGTAATACTGTCATAGGCACCGAATCTTAATAGAACATAAATAGTTCATCAAGGATGAAACTATACCATTAATCTTCGAATACACAAGAACCGCGTAGGTCGGAGAGAGTCAGAAAATAACCTGGGGTATGGGTTTCTGATCTCACATCATAAAGATGTCTATCTTAATTGAGGAATACCAACTGACTACGTACGAAGAAGTGATACAAGGTATCGACTCCCTATTATGGCAAAGTGCCATATAATCCGAATTAGATTCCATGTAAATCAACTATGTTTGGATACTAGTTGATGTACCGCAAGGCATTGTGCCTATTGGTACTAAATAAGTCTTCAAGTAAGACATACATGGATGGCAATATACCAACGTATAAAGCTAGGCTTTTAGCGAAAAGGTATCGTTATCAACATTGTGTTGATTACGATTCAACCTTTTACCTGTTGCCACGATAAATCCATTTGGATAATGCTTGTCATTCGATCCATATTTGTATTGAAACAGGCATAGGTTTTTGGAATTATCATTTTGAATAAAATCATAAACCATAATCATAATGGTTTATGATTTAATTCAAAACGAAAAGATTCTTGTGTATGTAAGAGGGTTAGTGGGAGCGCACTGACAGTGGCTGTCCTATAAAATAATGATAATACGTTATTTCTTGGAAATGATATTCCCATGAAATAACTATCGGCGAAAGCTTGACTTTCAAAAACTCTCCGTGGAATCGTATATTAAAAAAATGTACGCGACCTCGTGTCTTATACGCTTTGAGCATATGGATTCACAAACAGGCCAATCCGAGTGATAGCCACTGGATTGAAGTTAACAACATCCGTTAGTATCTGAGAGATCTAAGGATGCTGTTTTAGTCTATGGAGAATGAGAACTTGAAGTGACTGGGATCACGGTACAGTGAGCTGGAAATCTTCCAAGCAAGATACTGTTACCGAATAAACAACAAATGTGGGTTAATTGCAGCAGCTGAGGCAGCAATAGGAGCCATCTGGGTCAATAACAAATCTAATTAGATTAGATATAGTTCTGTTAGAAGCTGAGCTAGGCGTCAGCACAGGCTAAAGAACTAATGGTCTCATCAATGATCCAGATAAATACTTAGATATTCATCTGATTTGTTCGGATCATACATCGTGGCGATGTGATGATCGAATAAATTGCATCAGATGATAATCATGGAAATCCGCTAACGAAAGCTTTTCTCAACAGTTTGAGCCAACCGTACATAGTTCGGGTGTCAAGCACTCGAGTGACTGGCTATAGGCGAAGTGGGAGATTGTTGGACAATTATGACCCATAGCGTCACTATTTGTACAGATCATGGTGTTGTTGTACAAATTAACTATATGACAAAGAGATTGTACTCTTATCATTTGTGATTAGATCACCTAGATGTATAAATGATGAGAGGTCCCTATGATTGTTCCTGGACGGAGAATGATATGAGACAGTATCAGTCCACGAAGGATAAATCATTAAAAATCCCTAGTCAGAGTATTATCGAGATCGGACATCGATAAATACGTAAAAGACTAGTATTACACTTGTGCGCGTTTGTGAGGGCACAACGGCATAGGTCTCATATAGTTGGGTATATGATACTCATGCAAGTGTAATAGGAGGTTGTGTTTTACCGATGGTACGGGAAACAGCTTCGCTCTGGATAGACCCCCTCGGAATTACATTGGTAGTATGACTATGTGACTATGGAAGTCCGAAATCAGGGTAGGTGTATTTGGTCTTAACCTGAGACTTGCACCGTTAATACTTACGACAATCAATATACTTTGGTTGAGGTCGTCCAAGGCTTTAAAAGGTTATGTGTATGCCAATGCTAGGTATATTGAGAATCGTAGTGTGTTGGGTGTGATGTTAAGACAGAAGTATCACTCCAGTCATATGGAGATGATGGTCACATAGGATAAAGAACTTGTTCTCTTAAATGCTCGAGCTATCGGGATATTATGACTATGTCATGTATATCCGATTATAGAGCCTAGTTACCAGACATCCGATATGTGCTTCGTACGGGGTAGACACGATTCCAGCCCCAGGCCTAGCACGTGATCATTCGATGCTGGATCGAAATACACAATACTACGGTATACTACGCTTGATATAGATCACATATTCCTATAAGGATATTTCTGGAGAATTGGGTAGGCATGGCGCTTTGCTAGAAGCCAACCTTGTCTTATAAATCGGTATAAACGTAGTACGAGGTACTTACGTGTTCGGATAGTCCGACGATCGTATTTACTGCCAACATATCCGGGGATCTCATGGGTCGCTTCCTGAAGATTCACCGATGATGTATGACTCGTACTTTATTAATCTGGGATTAATTTGATGAGAGAGAAAATTAATCTGGGATTAATTACAGAGATATTTTATCTGGGATAAAATATTAATTAAAGAGAGAGAACGATTAATTTGGAATTAATTGATAAAATATTATATTTGATATATTATACGAAATTGGATTTTGATGTGGAATTAAAATTAGATTTTAATTCGGGCGAATGAATTAATTTAGAATTAATTCGTTAGCGACGTGAATAATGATTTCGCTACCGTAATCGTTTAATTACGTTGCGATGGAAAATTCTTCAATTCAGAATTAGCAAACCCGAGCCCGAGTGTGTTTGCGAGCGCATTCGCATTTCGAATTCGAGTGCGGCACGCAAGTCACATCAAACATCAAATTGCTAGTCACATCAACGTCAAATCACATGTCACTTTGAGTGATGTGACAATTTGATTGATTGATTTGAGTGATTGATGTGGTAGTTGAAAAGCATTAATTGCTTTTTTCTTTTTGAATTTTTGGTAAATGGAAAATGATTTGTGTATTTGTTTTTGATTTTGGAAAATAAAAATAAATATAAATATAAAACATTTCCTTTTCTTTTTCTCTCTCTCCCAATCGGTTTCAAGGAAACCATCTATTTCCCTCATCTTCTCTTTCACGGCTTGGAGCTGATTTCTTCTTCTCAATTTCTGGTTTGACCGAAAAACAAAGAAGAAGAAGAAGAAGTGCTAGCACACACTTGAGTCTTCCTAAGGTGATAGGGCAGTGAACACATGAGCTTGGAATCATTTTTTAAGCTTGAAGCTTGGAGCTTCAATGGAGGTCTCCCATGGATGATTCTTGGAGGAGCCAAACCAGTCAAAACTGAGCAGTCCACTGCAAGGAAGAGCCACTGCCGAGCCATCTTGGAGGAAGAAAAGGCTTGTGTTCTTCGCGTCGTAAGATCCGTTCATTGTGAGTATGTTTCCGCCATTCTCCTTTGTGTATTCATGCATTTTTGTGCTTGATTTCATGATTCTTGGGACCTAATTAGAAACCAACAATATCTTTTATTGATTTTGGAAATCAAATACTAACAAACAATTTCTCGCTCTCTCCTCTCTATCTCTCGGCATTGGGCCATTTTTTCTTCTTTCTTCCTTCTCAAGCCGAGAACAAGATGAAGAACAAGGGAAAGATTTGCGGCAAATTTTTCCGAGTACTAGCACACACTAAGGAGTCATCCGAAGGTGATAGGGAAACCCACCCATGGGCATAGAATCCTTACCCAAATCTTGGAGCTTGAAGAACACAAATGGAGCACAAAACATGTCATTGCCGTGAGCTTCAATGGAGGAGCCAAGGAGAAATTTTTTGTTGTTCCTCACATCGTAAAAGTCGATCATTGTAAGTATGATTCCGCCTTACTTTTTATATTAACATGATTTCTATGCTTAAATTGATCTTGGACTAAAGAGGTAATGTCTCCATACGAGACTCATCATCGGGACTTATATGCAAAAATGCAGTGCCTACAGTCGCCCCCACTTTGATGGGACTTGTGTAGTGTGTGACAATACAACCCTATTAAAGTACATGCAATGCATTCTCACTTACCTAGCTCGCCAGCTGCCACCTGGTTTGTCTGTTGCTCTGAACTGAATTTGATGATGTGTCATTTCTGGCGTGCTAAACCCCGTACCTAGGGCGTCGCAGTAGTCCACAATTCTTCACGATAGTTCACGGTAGTCCACAACACTCCTCGGTAGTCCACGTTAGTCCACATAATCCACGGTAGTCCACATAGTCCACGGTAGTCCACAACACTCCACGATAATCCAGGATAGTCCACAGTAGTCCACAACACTTCACGATAGTCCATGGTAGTCCACATAATCCACATAGTCCACGATAATCCACGGTAGTCCACATAGTCCACGATAATCCATATAGTCCACGATAATCCACGGTAGTCCACATAGTCCACGGTAGTCCATAACACTTCACGATAGTCCACGATAGTCCACGGTAGTCCACATAATCCACGGTAGTCCACAACACTTCACGATAGTCCACGATAGTCCACATAGTCCAAGATAATCCACGGTAGTCCACATGCCGTACCTGGCAAAACTATTTTGATGTCTCTATACTCGAAGTGTCATACCTGGCAAAAACTGATCTGATACGGTGGGTCCTCGACCCTGGGACGCATCCCAGAACTACAACTAATGATGCAGTGGGCCCTCGACCTTGGGACGCATCCCGAAACTGCAACCGACAACGGGGGCCCTTGACCCTGGGACGCATCCCAATACCGCTGACAATGTGGGTCACGAACCTGTGACGCATCCCCAAAACTGATGATGATGATGTGGGTCACGACCCTGGGACGCATCCCCAAAACTGCTGATACTGATGTTGATATGATGTGGGCCTCAACCCTGGGACTCATCCCCGAAACTGATACTGATGCTGATGTGGGCCTCGACCCTGGGACTCGTCCCCGAAACTGATACTAATGATGATGTAGGCCTCGAACCTGGGACTCATCCCAAAACTGATGTAGATGCTGATGTAGGCCTCGGCCCTGGGACTCATCCCCTGCAACTAATACTAATGATGATGTAGGCCTCGGCCCTGTGACTCATCCCCGCAACGGATACTGATGATGACATTGGCCTCGGCCCTGGTGCCCATCCCCGTAACTGATACTGATGATGATGTAGGCCTCGGCCCTAAGACTCATCCCTGAAACTGATTCCGGTAAAGATACGGGCCTCGCCCTCAGAGTGTCATACCCGGCGAGACTGATTCTGATAAAGATGTGGGCCTCGCCATCAGAGTGCCATACCCGGCAAGACTGATTCTGATAAAGATGTGGGCCTCGCCCCAAACTAATATTGATATGGACCTCGCCCCTATGCTGATACTGATGTGGGCCTCGCCCCAAACTGATACTGATATGGGCCTCGCCCCCATACTGACACTGATGTGGGCCTCGCCCCAAACTGATACTGATATGGACCTCGTCCCAAACTGATACTTATATGGGCCTCGTCCCCAGAGTGCCATACCCGGCAAGACTGATGCTGATGGTTCATTCCCGACCTGTGATGTGAGGTGGTCCATTCCCGAACTGTGATGAATGTGGGTTTTATTCCCTGGGCTTCATTCCAGAAACCAGTGATAATGTGGGCCACGACCCCCTTGGATTCATTCTCAAAAACTGCTGATAATACGGGCTTCCCCCTTTGGGGATGATAATGTAGGCCTTGGCCATGGGATTCATTCCAAAATTCTAACGATGTGGGCCTCGACCCTAGGATTCATCCCCAAAACTGAAACTGATATGGGCCTCAACCCTGTGACTCATCCCCAAAACTACTACTCATATGTTGCTGTTTCTGGTTGGCTTATCTTTGTCGCTTTCTCTTTTTCTTCTTTGAAACCTGTGAATACAAAACAAACACAAAAAAAGAATGCAAAATGTGTTACGTGTATGCATGCATGCATGAATGAATTTCCTATTCCGTTGGGGTTAGGTCTTCCGCCAGTTCTCCAGGTGATTGCTCAGTCTTCTCTCTGGCCTCATGGCTCAATTCCTTGTTATACTTCTTATTCACGGGGTGGTAGACTGGTCGCCCCCAGTCTTGATTTAGCTTTATGTTCTCCGTTGTTTGCACTTGGTCAAGATGAACCACATGGTGGGGCCTTCCATATCATCATACTATTACAAGCTACAAACTAGTCTCAATAGTTATACATATAATTGCCCTCAAAGAGTGCCCAGTATTGAAACCAGAGAACCTTCAAAACATTCGATGCAACTGAAATCTAAGTTTTTGAATAAATGATCTAAGCCAGACTCAACATGTGTGTGTGCCGAGGTTCCTTCACAGCTTGATCCTTAAGTAAGCCAACTTAATGATTTCGTTTCAAAAATCGGGATCGATGGGTCAAACCAACCTAGATGTCTCAATTATGCTCTGGAATTGCTTTTCCTTGCTCAATGTGGTATGATTTCATTTTTCTTTTCCTTTGTCTCTATTTTATTCCTTTTTTTTTTTAATTTTTTTTTTTTTTTGCAACACACCTACCCTTTAAGGTAGCATTTCTCCTCATGTTGGTCCTAATACTCGCCCATGGGTAGCTTCACGCTTATCGGTTATAGGCGATTTATTTTTTTCAGAGACTTTTATTTTCAACCATACCACACATCATAACACAAGCAAGTCAGGATAGACATCTAAGCAAATGGTCATTAACCGACCTACAATTTTTTTCAACTAGTCATCTTGCCAACTACTCAGGTTTTCACCGCTAAGAACCTATAGTGAAGTGCTTACGAGTCTAGCATAGATCAACAATTCAAAGCATCAGATAAAAGCACATCAAGAGTTTATCGTTTCTAAGATTTTATCCTAAAGCAAACGATTTCATCATCGGACTTATGCCTAACTATTAAGGACTAAACAACCTTTTTTTTTTCTTTTTTTTTTTCTCTTTTCTTGAAGGCCCCTCTAATGGTCTTTCTATCCTTACCGTAAGGTTTTCTGTTTCTCGATTTCCTTTTCCCCGCTATCCATGTTTGCTAAACCCTTCTTTGACAATTCATCTTTTATCCCTAACCCAACGGATATCTATGATGGCTTTTAAGACACAGAGGGTTAACGTGATGCATGAATGCATGAGATGCGTGCGATGTATGAGATATAATATGCATGTGGTTTTCAAAAGCATAAAGGGGCAACTCCTATAGGATATATAACTATGGTTCACATGTGGGTTTATGACAATGCCTTTGATTGAACTCCCTCAACCCACTATAGAAACGATCAACTAATGCACAAATTATACACATCACAAGACATGATTTCAGGGCCGATTCTCTACCCCCAGTGGAGTCACCAGACTGTAGGACACAGAACTTGAGCGACGCATGCTGTTCTAGGCTCGCGGCCTAGTTGGGAAGTACGAAATAACATGGAGTCGCCACCCGGTGTGAACCGGGACAAAGATTTAAGGCCGCACTCACCCCTCGCAAGGGAAGACCTCAAACCGTTGGGTTCAGAATGGTCCCTTACTTATGTCACTTGTGATGGTATGACTTGTGCAATAAATTAACCGAGTCTACGCAACATATATGCTCAAAGGTCACTTAGATCTAATATGTATTCGTCAAAATAACTCCTAATCTAAGTTCACATGCTTGAAAGTAAGTCTTTAAACGGCAAACACAAAACCACACAATGAGCATATTGAACAATCAAAACAAGGTAAATAATAGCTATTCAAGTATAAACACAACCTAAACAAAACACCATGCACCAGAATAATATAATTATGCTCCGAAAATAAATAACGAACTAGACTAAATCATACTTAAATTAATAAATAAAACAACCTAGAAACTATAACATGCTCAAATACAAGTTTGGATGGAATGAAACATATGTCTCTTAAGTGGTACGTGGCGTTGTATCCCGAGTACAAACCGCACTACCGTCCATTCGAATTCGGCTACGGAATTTACGTCCGGGTTTGCATCCTATATACCACAAAAGGAACACACGTTCCGCCCATCCAACAATCACATCATGCCTCAAACGACTCTCATGCAATAATCTTTTAAAAATAAATAAAATAAACGAAAGATGATAAATAAAAGGGTGCCCTCAGTTCTAACCTCTTTTGTCGTCTCACAAAGGGGCGTTACACGTCCGTTGGAAGGGTGAATGTTCCGCAACCTTTCCAATTTACTAACTCAACGTTTTTCCTCTCTGTTTCGCTGTTCGGGCTACTGTTTTCACTCCGTTTCGCTGCTGTTTTTGTTGTGTTTTCTGGTCACTGTTTTGGTAATTTAGGCTACTATTTTTGTGGTTTTTTGGACTGGTTTGGGCTGTTTTGGGTTGATTTAACTGGACAGTTTACTGGACAAATTTGTGAGGCAGTTTAGGACAGTTTCGAGTGGCAGTGGCATTGAGGCAGATTTGCGAGTGGGCTAGGTGGCTTGTGACTAGTTTGTGAGTGGGCTGGGTGGCGTTAAAGGGACAGATGTGAATTGCGCGTGAAGAGGCAACGTGTGAGGAGGGCTTGTGGTGGCTTTGGCGTGGCGTGTGCTGAGGGCAATGTGAGAGCGCTTGTAGAGGGCTAGGTGAGTGCGGCCTTACGTGTTTGTTGAATGGGCTGTGTGGCGTTGTGGAAGGCTATGAGTGCGTTGATGTGACTAATGGCGTGAGTTTGTGGGAGCTATGTGGCTAATTGGGTGGGCAGTAACGGGTTGGCTGAGGTTGTGGTCTACACGTGAAGAAGGCAGACGTGTGAGGTTGTGGTCTACAAGTAGTTAGGGCATATGATGGAGGGTTATTGGTGCGTTTCTGAGAGGGCAGTTGTTTAGGTGACTTGCGTTAAGAGGCAGTGGATTTGTGGACGTGTTTGTTGAGTGATGATGCGTGAGTGTTCTGGATGAAGGTAATGGATGAAGGCTTGAGGCGTTGAGGTTTGAAATGAGGGCTACGTGTGTTGATCAATAGCTAAGGTGATGTGCGCATGCAGTAGGGTTCAGTGCGTGATGACTTTAAGTGTAACCGCATTTACATTTAGGGGAATTAGTGAGAAGAGAATACAATGAGAAAAGAGTTAATAGGCTGGACACGCAGGTCCAATTTAATAAATTCTAAATTTATTACAACAATTTCCAAAATTGCCCTCACCATTCTAATATCCATCCGATATACATTATTCATTCATACATCCAAGTATTCACACAAAGCATGTTATCAATCAATCTAATCCAATAATTAATATTTGATTAGTGACCATCCAATGTTCAAACAACGATTTGATTTGCACGAGTCAAACTCGTTTAAGAATAGATACTCAAAGTACATATTCTTGAATTATATCGAACTATAATTTTAAATCCAATTTAATTATATTCAATACTAATTCATATTTAATTCCAAATTAAAGAATTACACTTTCAATAGTGCCTTTTAGACTTGGATTCCAAATCCAATCTTAACGGGTCTAAAAGGCCCAATTAGTATCCCATACTATTCATTAAAGTCCAATGGGCTTTCAATTAATTCCTAAGGCATGGGCTTGTTGGAGTTCTACGGTCCCGAGGATCGAATAACAAGCATAAAGATACATGTGAATACATTCGAGGAAGTCGCGGAATACTTACATCGATCGGTTGAGCGACACGGTGGACAACAAAAACTTTTTCTGCCTCATTGGTGTTGGTTTATTCTAAGGTCCCAAGATCAAATCAAGACATGAAATTATGTGTGAACACATCAACGGAGGTAGCGGAATACTCACATTGATCGGTAGAGTCGATTTGAAGACAAATGAACCCAAAAAACGCACTGCCATGTAAGCCTACTGCATGCAGTCCACTGCCTACAAAAACAGAAAATTTAGTGAAGAAACGGAGCTCCTAGCTTCGTCGGATGGATCCCGTCTCATGGTCGAACCTCCCTACCACCTTCGCAAGACTTGTAAGTGTGCTAGCACTTGATTTCTCACCATGAGAAACCACTCTTGCTTCCCTTTAGCTCACGCCCAAACTGGTTCAAAACCAGTGAAGAAAAGCCCACTTGGCGTGAGAGAGATGAGAGATTTGAGAGAGAAGAAGTTGTGTTATGTTATTTCAAATGATTTACCAAAAATCATTTATATTTATGCCATAATTTATTAAATTAATAATAAAATTATGACAAATAAAATGCAATGGCTTAGAGTATCAAACACTCAATTTCCATGCAATAACATTGAGTGCATTGTACACATCTACATGCAATGACATTGAGTACAATGTACACAATCTAATGCAAAGCATTAGAATGACATGTGTCATGTGGGCCCCACATGTTCCCAAATGAAAGTGGGCCCACGTGCACTCACGCGTTCGGGTTCGATATTTCCGAAATACCGAGCTTACGTCGCGACGTTAATTCAATCGAATTTAAATAAATAATCGCCCCCGGCGAAATTATTATTTACGTCGCTAACGAATTAATTCTCAATTAACTCGTTTGCCCGAATTAAAATCTAATTTTAATTCCGCGTCGAAATCTAATTTCGTCTAATACATCGATTATTCCGAATTAATCGCTCTCTCTCTCTCTAGACGATTTTATCCCGATAAAACATCTCCGTATTAATCCTAGATTAATTTTCTCTCTCTTCTATTATAATCCCAGATTATTCAAGAGTGCAAGTTGTGCGTCATCGGTGGATTATCGGGAAGCGACCCATGAGATCCCCGGATAAGTTGGCAGTAAATAGGTCGTCGGAGTATCCGAATCACGTACGTACCAAGTACTACGTTCTACCGATTTACGAGACAAGGTCGACTCCTAGCAAAGCACCAAGTCTTCCCAAGTTCTCCGGACATATTCATCAAAGAATATCTAGATCTGTATCAAGCGTAGTATACAATTGTATTGTGCATATCGGCCCAGTATCGGATAATCACGTGCTAGGGCTGGGGCTGGATAAGTGTCTGCCCCGTCCGAAACACATATCGGATGTCTGGTAACTAGTCTCTATAATCGGATATTCATGACCTGGCCATAATATCACGATTGGATGCGCATCACTTTAAGAGCACTAATACCGTATCCTGCGTGACATCATCTCCATTACGACTGGAGTGACACTTCCGTCTTGACATCACATCCAATACACTACGATTCTCTGATAAACCCAGAAGAGGTGAACACAGAACCAGTTAAGATCCCCCACCACCAAAACCAAAGTTTACCGATTGTCGTAAGTATTAGCGATGCAAGTCTCAGGT
Source organism: Zanthoxylum bungeanum (assembly GCA_019454045.1). NCBI lineage: Eukaryota > Viridiplantae > Streptophyta > Magnoliopsida > Sapindales > Rutaceae > Zanthoxylum > Zanthoxylum bungeanum. The sequence continues at coordinate 9,741 of SKCR01054266.1, read as the reverse complement.
TAAGACTATACACACCTACCTTGATTTCGGCCTCCCATAGACACCTAGTCATAATACCAATGGGATTCCGAAGGGTCTATCCAGAGCGAAGCTGTTTCCCGTACCATCGTGAAACACGACCTCCTATCGCACTTGCACAAGTATCCAATACTTATATATATGAGAACTATGCCGTTGTGCCCTCACAACGCGCACAAGTGCAATACTAGTCTATTCCGCATTATCGATGTCCAGTCTCGATAATACTACGACTAGGGATATTTAATGATTAAACCTTTGGGGACTGATACTGTCTCATATCATTCTCAGTCCAGGAACTAATCATAGGGACCTCTCTTCATTTATATATCTATGGTGATCTAATCACAAACGATGAGAGTGCAATTTCCTTATTACATAGTTAATTTGCTACAACAACACAATGATCTGTGCAAATAGTGACGCTATGGGTCATATTATCCAACAATCTCCCACTTGGCACGTAGCGAGTCACTCAAGTGTCCTACACTCGAACTATGTACAATTCGCTCAAATTGCTGAGGAAAGGTTTTCGTCAGCGGATTTGCTTATTATCGTCTGACGCGATTTACACGATCATCACATCGCCACGATGTATGATCCGAACGAATCAGATGATATAGAAGTATATATCTGGATCGTCGATGAGACCTTTAATTCCTTAGCCTATGCTGACGCCTAGCTCAGCTGCTAACAGAACTATATCTAATCTAATTAGATTTATTCTTGATCCAATGGCTTCTATTGCTGCCTCAGCTGCAGCATAATCCGCATTTGTTGTTTATTCGGCAACAGTTATCTTGCTTGGAAGATTTCCAGCTCACTGTCCGGTTATTCAAACTTTATAGTACCGCAGTATTTAACTGGTTTGGAAACTTGCAGCAGTGATCCCAGTCACTTCAAGTTCTCCATCTCCATAGTTTAAGACAACATCTTTAGTTCTCTCAGATACTAACAGATGTTCTTTAATCTTCAATCCAGTGACTGTCACTTGGATTGACCCGATTGTGACTCCATATGCTCGAAGCGTATGAGACACCAATACAAGTACATTTTAAATGTACAATTTCCCAGAGAGTGTTAACAACTCCAAATCTATCCCAGTAGATCTTTATTCCCTGAATAAAGGTTGTTACTCCCCAGAATTCTACGGAGAATTTCTATTGAAAGCCAAGCTTTCACCAATTGCTTTATGGGAATTTCACTGTCAGTGCGCTCTCCCACTAACCTCCTTATATACACAAGAATTATTTCGTTTTGAGTCAAATCATAAACCATTATGATTATTTCAAAACGACAGTTCCAAGAACCTTATGCTTGCATCAATCCAAACATGGATCGAATAACCCGCAAACCTGGTTTGTCGGTTATACAAAATCGTCAGGATGTTGTAAACATCCTCCAAAAGGTTTCCTTTTCAGGAAAGCGATTTTGATTTGTAACTGACATATTCATCAATGAAATAATATATACAGTTATCAACAAGCATCTTCAAAATGGATTTATGGCAACAGGTAAAAAGGTTGAACCGTTATTAACATAATGTTGATAACGCTACCTTTCCGTCAAAACAGGTTTGCACGTTGGTATGTTGCCTTCCATGTATGTCTTCCTTGAAGACGTTTAATGTACCATAGGCACAACGCCTTGTGGTACAACAACTAGTATCCAAACATAGTTGTTATACATGGAATCCATTTCGGACTCATGGCACTTTGCCATAACAGGGAGTCGATACCTCGTATCACTTCCTCATAACGTAGTCGGATGGTACACCACCATAAGATTGACATCTTTATGGGGCGAGATCAGAAACCCATACCCTAGGTTGTTTTCTGACTCTATCCGATCTACTAGTTTCTTGTGTATTTGAAGATTAATGGTATAGATTCATCATAGATGAACTATTTGTGTTCCATTAAGGACTTCGTGCCTTGATCAGTATTACTCCGATTTTCATCGAGTATCACTATCCTCCCACTGACCACTGCATATCGGTATTCCTCTCAGGAAAACCGCATGGTGAGCAACAATTACATTGTTCTCATGTGGGATTTACAAGTACTATATTTAAGGTTTCCCTTAGGATAACTTATATTGGCACTTATCCAATTTGGGTCCTTAGTTTGGTATCATCCAAACGCTATGCCTCGCATACCCAAATTATCAGGAATGAGAAACCTCGTTTCTTCCCTGTTCATATCCTATATGATATCTGTCAAACAGATTTATATGGAACCTTATTCTAAATAAGTTTTGCACTGTTAATACATATCCTGTTGAAGGAAATAGTAGCTCAGAGCGACTCGTGATAAACCTTATTATGTCCAACAAAATTCGGTTTTTGGTTCGGACACACCGTTTAACTACGTGTCTCGGGAGGAGTCCTCATACGAAAGAATACCGTACTCTTTCATTTATGTATGAAACTTACTGCTTAAGTATTTTCCATTACGGTTTCACCGTGGCGGAATAATACTATAGCCGATCTGTTTGTCTACTTCGTGTCGAAACTCTAAAGTTTCCGATCTGTGTTCTTCAAAAGAAACACATAACCACAACGTGATGTCACATCCGTTAAGGTCACGAAATATTCATGTTCACATCTAGCCTAGCTAGATATGGGCCCACTTACTTCACCATGAATAGGGCTAACAGATCGGTGGCCCTTTTACTATTACCAAGTAAATAGTATTTTAGGTATTTTACCTAATAAACTAGATTCGCAGACCTTATTTGAATAGTCAAATCAGTCCTAGTACCCACTCTACAAAAGTGTGGATATACGAGTCTTGTTTAATAAACTAGATTCGTAGACCTTATTTGAATAGTCAAATCAGTCCTAGTACCCACTCTTCAAAAGTGTGGATATACGAGTCTTGTTTAATTGTGTCCCAGACAACAATGCCACAAATAAGTCTCCATTGATCAAATCAATTTGAGCTATTTATTTGTCATTTTATATGTTTGAGATTTTATTTATATTCAAAATATAAATTCTGTATTTATCTCAGTATCATCTTTATATATTGAAACACTTTAGTGTTCTAGAATATAAAGGTTTTATCCGCAATGGATTAAACACTGATATAGAGATAATGTCTCTAGTTAAACTAGTTACATTATACATTTCCTAATTTAAGTACATACCCAAAGGGTAGTTCCTAAACTTAGGTATCTACGGTCGAAACAGCGACTTTCGTCCCGTTTCCGATTCGCAGAGAAATCTCGGCTTGAAGCCAGTATCCAGCTCACAGCGGATTCTGAACGTCAATACATATATTTTATGTACCACACTAAGTATTTAAAATCCAATTTTAATACTAGTAGTGAACATAACTTTGACAAATATTTTTAAAGTTAGAGCCTCGCCCTTTCTTTAATTCCTTCGTGTCTTCCATATCCAAATGGTAGTCACTTTGAGATATGTCAATTATCCTTTTCAATATTTCACAAACCTTTGGCCAAGCCTTGGGTTTCGGAATATCGAAACGATGTGCACCTTGTGCTACATGCCCTAATTGCAAACTTTGACTTTTCTCCACTAGAATAGTCAATTAATTCTCCAAGAATTATTAATTGCAATTTTAATACTTTTAAATCTAAAGATAGATTTATTGTAAGTATATTAATTAAGCACTAAAGTCATCATCACATAAATCTTCCAAAGACTTTATGCTCTACTATTTGCTTAATTATGGGCTTAGTAATAATAAGTTATTTTATCAAATAAATTAACCTATTATTAATTCCCAATTGAAAATTAAATCATTTAAAACATTTAATCCAAGGATTATATATTTTAAATATTCAACCTTTCAATTCTTTACTTGATTTAATAGTCCAACTATTTAATCAAATTATTAAGGTACTATTTATTATAATGATTACAATAATCCAATTATTTAATCAACTATAATTTTAATATGATTACTATAATCCCATTATAAAATCAACTATCATTTAATTCAATTATATTGATTACTATAATCCAATTATAAAATCAACTATATATTGAATGAGTTTGTATATAGTCCAACTATATATATATTTAAAACAACATAAAATATTAGTCCAACTAATACTTTTGATTAATATGACGAGTAAAATATAAATGAGCGTGTTTAGCGAGTATTCGAACGAATGTTGCAAATTCAATACTTGCCTCCCACTATTTTTCGTCGAGCCTCTAACCCTCTGTGGAGTACTCGGGAAACCGTGTTTCCTAGTGGGCTAGGATCCTATTAAATAACACACAACCCTGACTTTGGCCAATAAAAAGCTGTATGCTATTTAACTAGGTAGATCTCACAGATCAATTGGATCTCATCCAATTCCTAGATCCGGTTAGGTGGACATCCAAGTCCGAAACATATGTATAATGTCAATGTATCCAATACATTTTCCTAACCATATCCTCTGAATCATTTAGGCCTTGGCTTTGGCCAACACAAACCTAATGATTCCAGTTAAGCGGGACCCATTGACGAGGAAAGTTTCGTAATCAATGTCATTGGACAAAAAGTGATCTGACTTTGGTCCAATAAAAATCACGATTTGGACAAGACACCGATATGCAACAAAACTCTCATGATTCAAGTACATCCTTGATTGACAAAGGTCTTGACTTTGGTCAAAAACAACCAATGCCAACTTCGGATCTTGAACAAGAATCATTCAATGGAAGGATATTTGCTTAATATAATGAGGGTTTTTCGCGTGCAAATTGGCTACCAATTTAATTATCTTTGTTAAGGTCTCATCATCATACACCCTTAAACATGCATTCTAAATACATAATAAAGCGAGTATGAAATAAAATAATAATGATATGCGGATGGATACTTAACACATTGATCCTAGATCAAATCTCTCCCTTTCTCACTCAAGCTAGCACTTGTACTACTTCTACCCGTTACACTACACTTCTAAAGAAACCTCATATACATAGAGGGGAATAGGTGAGAAGAGAATACAAAGAGAAAGAAGGTGATAAGGCTGGACACGCAGGTCCAATTTAATAAATCGAATTTATTACAACAATTTCTAAAATTGCCCACCCGACTAATATCCATCCGATATACATTATTCATTCAACACAACCACGTATTCACACACATAAGCATGCTATCAATCAATCTAATCAAATTAATTAATCTGATAATTAAGTGATCATCCAATGTTCAAACAACGATTTGATTTTGTTTGAGTCAAACTCGTTTTTGCGAATAAGTACTCAAAGTACGAATTCATGAATTAAATTAAACTACATCATTAAATCTAATTTAACATGTATTTAATACTAATTCATTATTCAATTCCAAATTAAATATTACACTTTTATTCAATAAACCTTTTCGATTTAAATTCCAAATTTAGTCGTAACGCGTCTCAAAGACCGATTAACGTCCAACGTCAATTCAATTAAAGTCCAATGGGCTTTTGATTGATTTCTTAAGGCGTGGACTTTTGGTCAACTCGGGTCAAACCGATAACCAAAGTCCAATCCGGGATTTACCCCATAAGCCCATAAATCAATCTTGGCCCATTAGGCCCAATTGAACATTAAAGGTTCATTAGTCGCAATTGGGCTTTATGGTTAAGGTTTTGGGCCCAATTGGATCCAATCCACTTGGCCTAAACCAAACTTGATAAATCAAGCCCAATAGGCCCCAAATACAACAATTCAAGCCCAATCCAATTTAAGCCTAAAAATTAAATTACACTAATCCAATTACGCAATTTAATTACCTAAAGTGCATTATATGATTAATCAACTAAATCAACATTTTAAAAACACCAAATTAGTCTTATTAATCATATTCAATTCATTATCACATGTCAAACACACATAATGAAAAATCAAATCCATTTACATGCTTTCATGCTCTCGGCCAAGGAGGGATTTTGTGTCCGATTCGGTTTCGATCCAATCGAACCTACAATCGACATCAAATCACCATCCATTTGATTTTATACACATCCAATGTCACAAAACCAAAATTCCAAGACAACATTAGGGCATATCACATTCGGCCAAGGTGGAATTTTTTGGAAAAATCATCCAATGCATTTTTCATAAAATTGATTCCATGTAATCATTCTATATACATGTAAGCATTCTTATTCATCAAATTTCACAAGAACATGCTTCAATCAATTTCATCACACCATTCGGCCAACATCAATATTTTGGGGAAAATTATTCCAAATCAATTTTCAACAAATTGGTCCAACCAAAATGCAATAAATCATGTTATAAGCATACTCAAACAAGCAATTTATTCAAATCATGCTCAACAAACATTTACCCAAATTTTAAGCCCTACAAATTTCATGCTTGCAACATTAGCTCATGATGCCATTGTTGGTTTATTCTAAGGTCCCAAGATCAAATCAAGACATGAAATTATGTGTGAACACATCAACGGAGGTAGCGGAATACTCACATTGATCGGTAGAGTCGATTTGAAGACAAATCAACCCAAAAAACGCACTGCCATGTAAGCCTACTGCATGCAGTCCACTGCCTACAAAAACAAAATTAGTGAAGAAACGGAGCTCCTAGCTTCGTCGGATGGATCCCGTCTCATGGTCGAACCTCCCTACCACCTTCGCAAGACTTGTAAGTGTGCTAGCACTTGATTTCTCACCATGAGAAACCACTCTTGCTTCCCTTTAGCTCACGCCCAAACTGGTTCAAAACCAGTGAAGAAAGCCCACTTGGGCGTGAGAGAGAGAGAGAAATTTGAGAGAAGAAGTTGTGTTATGTTATTTAAAATGATTTACCAAAAATCAATTTATATTTATGCCATAATTTATTAAATTAATAATAAAATTATGACACATAACATGCAATGGCTTAGAGTATAAAACACTCAATTTCCATGCAATAACATTGAGTGCATTGTACACAATCTACATGCAATGACATTGAGTACAATGTACACAATCTACATGCAAAGCATTAGAATGACATGTGTCATGTGGGCCCCACATTTTCCAAATGAAAGTGGGCCCACGTGCACTCACGCGTTCGGGTTCGATATTTCCGAAATACCGAGCTTACGTCGCGACGTTAATTCAATCGAATTTAAATAAATAATCGCCCCCGGCGAAATTATTATTTACGTCGCTAACGAATTAATTCTCAATTAACTCGTTTGCCCGAATTAAAATCTAATTTTAATTCCGCGTCGAAATCTAATTTCGTCTAATACATCGATTAATTCCGAATTAATCGCTCTCTCTCTCTAGACGATATTTTATCCCGGATAAAACATCTCCGTTATTAATCCTAGATTAATTTTCTCTCTCTTCTATTATAATCCCAGATTATTCAAGAGTGCAAGTTGTGCGTCATCGGTGGATTATCGGGAAGCGACCCATGAGATCCCCGGATAAGTTGGCAGTAAATACGGTCGTCGGAGTATCCGAATCACGTACGTACCAAGTACTACGTTCTACCGATTTACGAGACAAGGTCGACTCCTAGCAAAGCACCAAGTCTTCCCAAGTTCTCCGGACATATTCATCAAAGAATATCTAGATCTGTATCAAGCGTAGTATACAATTGTATTGTGCATATCGGCCCAGTATCGGATAATCACGTGCTAGGGCTGGGGCTGGATAAGTGTCTGCCCCGTCCGAAACACATATCGGATGTCTGGTAACTAGTCTCTATAATCGGATATTCATGACCTGGCCATAATATCACGATTGGATGCGCATCACTTTAAGAGCACTAATACCGTATCCTGCGTGACATCATCTCCATTATGACTGGAGTGACACTTCCGTCTTGACATCACATCCAATACACTACGATTCTCTGATAAACCCAGAAGAGGTGAACACAGAACCAGTTAAGATCCCCAACCACCAAAACCAAAGTTTACCGATTGTCGTAAGTATTAGCGATGTAAGTCTCAGGTTAAGACTATACACACCTACCTTGATTTCGGCCTCCCATAGACACCTAGTCATAATACCAATGGGATTCCGAAGGGTCTATCCAGAGCGAAGCTGTTTCCCGTACCATCGTGGAACACGACCTCCTATCGCACTTGCACAAGTATCCAATACTTATATATATGAGAACTATGCCGTTGTGCCCTCACAACGCGCACAAGTGCAATACTAGTCTATTCCGCATTATCGATGTCCAGTCTCGATAATACTACGACTAGGGATATTTAATGATTAAACCTTTGGGGACTGATACTGTCTCATATCATTCTCAGTCCAGGAACTAATCATAGGGACCTCTCTTCATTTATATATCTATGGTGATCTAATCACAAACGATGAGAGTGCAATTTCCTTATTACATAGTTAATTTGCTACAACAACACAATGATCTGTGCAAATAGTGACGCTATGGGTCATATTATCCAACAATTGGTGCATTCGGCAGTGGGCTTTTGCAGTCCTCAAAATCGGCTTCAATCTTCCTCCATCAAGCTCCAAGCTTTGTCATGGTGATTCCAAGCTCATGGGTGGACTTCCCTATCACCTTCGCATGTATCTCGGAGTACTAGATCTTGATGATTTTGCCACAAAATCACAACACTTTGCTTCCCTTCATCCACGGTTTTCTGCCCAGAAAAAACATGAGAAATGCCAAAATGGGCATGAGAGAGAGAGAGAAAAGAGAGAAAAAGAGAAAGTTGGAAATGTGTAATGGTTAATTGATTTCTAAAATCAATTCAACATATACCAAAATTAAAATAACAATATGTCATTCAAGCTTTCAAAAGCTTTCCAACCCTTCCATCAGTCACATCACTCAATCATCAAGTGACAAGTTGTCACATCACTCAAGTGACTAATGATTTGACGCTTGATGAGACTAGTGATTTAACGCTTGATTTGACTTGCGTGCCGCACTCGAATTCGAAATACGAATGCGCTCGCAAACAATCCGGGCTCGGGTTCGCTAATACCAAATTAACGAATTTTCCTGTTGCGTCGTAATTAATCTAATTTAATTAAATAATCATGCCTAGCATAATTACTATTCACGTCGCTAACGAATTAATTATAATTTAATCCGTTCGCCCGAATTAAAATCTAATTTTAATTCCGCGTCGAAATCTAATTTCGCATAATATATCAAATATATTATTTTATTGATTAATTCCAAATTAATCGTTATCTCTCTTTAATTGATATTTTATCCTAGAAAAATATCTCCGCAATTAATCCCAGATTAATTTTCTCTCTCATCTAATTAATCCCAGATTAATTAAAAGTGCGAGTCATACGTCATCGGTGAATCTTCGGGAAGCGACCCATGAGATCCCCGGATATGTGGCAGTAAATCGGGTCGTCGGACTATCCGAACACGTAAGTACCTAGTACTAAGTTTGTACCGATTTACAAGACAAGGTTGGCTTCTAGCAAAGTCCCATGCCTACCCAATTCTCCAGAAACATGCTTACATGAATAAGCGATCTATATCAGGCGTAGTATACGTAGTATTGCAAATTTCGATCCAGTATCGGATGATCACATGCAAGGCCTGGGACTGGTACAGTGTCTGCCCCGTACAAAGCATATATCGAATTACGAGCAAAGTCTCTTTATTATCGGATAATCATGACCAGTCATATTATCCCGATGGTTGCAACCCTTAGAGAACCAGTTTCTGTATCCCTACGCGATCATCAACTCTATATGACTGGAGTGACACTTCCGTCTTGACATCACACCCACACACTA
>SKCR01054265.1:0-29822 GCA_019454045.1 Zanthoxylum bungeanum | reverse complement strand
GTTGGGTGTGGACTGATGCTCATGATATCTTGTGCGTATCAAGATAGAATATATCAGTCCTGTGTACAGGGCATAGGCATCCTACACGTGTTTGCGATCTAGTAAATTCATGGTTGTGGTATAACTTCGGAAATCAGTTCCGAGTGTTATTTAGAGATCGTAAATTTGAAAGTCGACTATATTATACTGAAAGGATTTGACGTTCTTATTTATATCTCAGGTATAATACTGATAGCCCGTGACAGAGAGATTATATATATGCAATAACCTCGACTTGCATAGTTTAGCGAGATTATCTGTAGTCGTCATAATTCATGAGTGGGTGAATTATGGACACGAAATTGGATTTCGTGACGGATAAGCCTAAACTTAGAAAGTCACACAATATGAAGTGTACTCGTTGAGCACTTGGGCAACACGTAATGAATAATACAGATTATTCATAATACTTCATCGGATTAAATGAGTTAATTCGAATCGTTTAACCGGTTAAACGAAAACACATGCTTTAGGGAATTTTGGTCAATCGTAATTATTGTGTATTTGTATTTGATACATAATTTGATTAGATACACATTAATTAATTTTTCAAATGAGATTTTGACACATGCCATTAATATATTTATTTGTTATTTAATGTAAATAAAAATACATATGTAATAATAATTATATTAATTAATTATTTAGATATTTAAATGTTAAATATTTGAATAATTAAATGATACACTTTTTCATAATTGTTATGAAAATTTTTTGATTATTATTGGTTACAAATGACATGATTTTATTAAGCTTAAGTGTGCAAATTTGATTTGTCAAACTTAAAGCTTATCTTATATTGTTTTTGATTTAATGAAATTAAAATGTAAAATTGACCATTTTAACCTTATAAAGTCGGTCATGCTTGTTTAAATTAGGAAATTTTGTTTTTTTTTCTTTCAAGCTTACCCATGGCCGAATAGCTTTCTCCAAAACTCTCTCAAATTTGTCCTGATGATACAAGGGAGAAAAGGAAGAAAAATCAAGAAAAAAAAGCTAAGGAATTAGAGGATTAAAGGTAATTCTACAAATCCCTAAGCTTAGAAATTATGTTTCTTGTTTCTTGATGATCTAGTGAGATCTAAGGTTTCTTCTTTTTCTATAAATTTGGGGCTTTTGGTTTTGGATGGATGGAATTGGAAGCATATTGCATGTGTGAAGTTATTTTAGATGATATTATTGTAATATTTATTCAATTTGATCATTTGATGATATGTTGCCATTCTAGAGCGTTATGACCACTCTATAATGCCTAGAATTGTTCTTGGGTGGTTCATTTGTGGTGACTTTGGTTGGTGTTAAGATTAATCTGATTAATGTTGAAAAAGTTGGATTAAAGCATGAAAATTTGATTATATTTTTGTTGCAAAATCAGATCTGGAAAAATATGGGTTGATTGTGATGAAAATGATGTCTTTTGAATGTATTGGATGTGTTTTGGGTGTTAGAATAATTACCGGAAATTGTTTCGGAGTTGAAATAAGCGAAAACGACAAAAAATGGCGTTACCGGGTGAGTTTTGAGCCAACCGGGTGACAATTGCCCAAACAGTGAATTTGTCACTGTTCGGCAGCCCATGAACTACCCTAATACTATTGGGGCTGACATGGGCCGCCCTCATGTGTATTGGGTAGTCGGTTCGGTCAAAAGACGTTTTATGCCATTTTGCGGAAAAATGTTTCCGTAAACGTTTCGCGATGTTTCTTAACTATTTATGTCGTTATTTTATATCAAATACATATGTTTAGGTGAAATATGAATGAATTATTGAAGGGGTTTTATTGCGGAAATCCGATAACAGCAGCAGAATAGTGGAAAATCAAAATTTTTCCGATTTCAAAACTTTTTCTCGGAATAATTAATAAACTTATTTATTTTTTATTATCCAATAATCAATTATGAAATAAAACACTATAAATCAAAATTATGTGATTTACTGAAGTACCCCTAAACCAAGCATTTTGTTTATTTTAATCCGAAATTGTTCGAACGATTTTGGATGATTCTAAATCATTACAAATATGAATTTAACATGTCCTACACATTGAAATACAAATTGCAACAAAAATTCCGCAAAATTAATGCCTAAGGCCGAGAGCCTCATTTGTTTCCAAAGTGTGCATTTTGCAATTTCATCATGATAACAAAACATCCAAATGAAATCCAATCAACATAAGATTAATATGTTCATATACACATCCAAACACCATAAAATGAAAAGCCCCAAATTTGGAAATGGTTTCAAACCCTAATTTTTCAATTTCTACAATTGGAAATTAGACCAAATTAACAAAATCAATACTTCAATCATGTTTCTTTTTTCTCAACACCAATCAAGCCTCACCACAATGAAACAACTATAGAACAATTCTAGGTCATTTAAGAGTGGGTCAATAACTCTAGAATGGCAACAAGTTTCTCAAACTATAAAAAGTATGCTTATTAACATATTAGAAGCATTCTTTGAACTTAATACATGCATATCCCTATTCTCAAACTTCCATCAATAAAAACACAAAGAATAAAGAATAGAAAAATATGAGACATCATAAGAGTCGCCTAGAACATAAGGAACATTTTCCTCTCTAATAGTAAGTTGGAAAAACTTACTAAAATCCAGCTTTCTTTAATTTTCTTTTCTTCTTTTTTTCTCAAGGTTCTTTTGCTTTCTTTCAATGGATTTTTTAGGTGAGTGTTTGACTTAATAAAAACCCTAAATGAAAACAAAACAATATATACCAAAAACCTTTAGCCTGGCCGAATTTGGTGGATGGCAAAATATCAAGATTTTTTTCAATTTTTGTTTCATTTAATGTCTTTTATCAACTTGCATTTTTAATCATCAAACCATTTAATGAATTAAAGTAAGTCAACAAAAGCAACTCAAGTCATTAAAATAAATATCTTAACTTTAAAATATTTATATTTTATTATTTAATTAATTTAATCATTTAACAATTAAATATTAATTAATTATTTAATACAAATATATTAAATATATGTATAATATTTACATTAAATATAAATACATATATATAAATTATGATTAGTCAAATATCTCAATTTGACAATTAATTAATGTGTATTTGAATTAATCAAGCATTAAATGCAAATATACAAAAATTAAGGAAATAACTATCGAGTCCCTACACATGTATTTTGCGTTTAATCTTAAACGACTTTATAAACAATCAATATCATTTATAAATGTTGCCCTAATGCTTTACGAGTATGTTTCATTAGTGAGACTCTCTAGATTCAAGCATATCCGTCACGAAATCCAATTTCGTGTCCATAATTTATCCACCCGTAAATTATGACAATCACGGATAACTCGCTGAATCATACAGGTCGAGGTCATGGAAAATGTATAATTCTTCTGTCACAGGTATCCGGATAAATCCCAGATAAGATGTAAACGTCAAATCTCTATAGGGATTATCCAGTCGACTATTCTATTAGCAATCTCAAAAAGAACATTAGAAACTAACTTCTAAATTGTACCACGGGCCCATGGTTTTTATCTGATTGCTAATCATATGGACTACCTATGCTCTGTTACCATAACTGACGGATCCTATCTCAATACACACAAGACACCCTGAGGATCTTCCACAACCCAAACGAACAGGCGGAGGTCTGATCTAAATAGATCGGTGACGTGACTGCCATTTAAGAGTGGAAGATGTCTCATGCGCCCACAGTGGTATCTCAATTCGAAGAATCACAAATGCTAATCAACCCGATAAGATTCTTATTGACGTTGGTGTACCATCCATTAAGAATCTTCGGTGAGTCGTTCAATATTTATCCGCTATAAACACCTACACGTCTATACTAGTCTCCAAGACTTATGGTTCATTGAGAAACCATTGGAATCATATATTCCAGTATACGACATGTACCGGTCTCAACGGGTTTACTATACTAACCAAGTAGTGTAAACCTTGACCAGGAATTGTCTGAGAATGACAACGTCATGATACAACTCAATGTCAGTTACGACGCTTTTGCAACTGCACCATGACTAGTCATTCTAAGGTCATTACGTCTTTACCATATTAAAATATACATTATATTATAGAAACTGCATATATTATTCAAAATAATAACGTTTTACAGAAGTATTCATAAAGAAATACAACCGGGAATTGGCGCTCTGAGGACCAACCCCAACATTATTCATATTGGATATTGAATAATTTATTCGGTAATTTAAAAATTTTTAAAATTACGATTTCGCCCGAACCGCGCTTTCTACCGCGCCCTTTGCCCGAAACCCCAACAAAATGTTCGTGCGAAAAATCCCTACAAACCAATCCTCACCATGGTCCTTGTAAGGAGTAATGGAATGATTCTTGAGTATTTAAATGTCTCCATGTAATCCCTAAATCAACCTTACCTAAGGGGGAGATTTGAGAATCATAGCCCTACGCCTGTGCAAGGGTTAAACGTCCAGAGACACTCATATAAGGTCAGGTTAATTTTACTACAAAGGTAAGGTTTTCTAGTAAAACTCATCTCCTACCTTGAGAAAAATCACCTCCTCAATCTTCTCTAACTTGACCGTCAGAATGTCATCGTCGGACACCCTTCTTGACGCGGACTTTAATAGTTCTCTAATTTATTTTGTATGGTTCTCTCCAGGTCATCCTATGAATCTCATTTCCATTTTCTTAGCTCAAAGTCACTCCTATTTTATTTTCTAAAACTAAGCTTAACCCCCAAGTGTTTGTAAGCCACATATGGCCTGACAAGAAATGGACAAGAACACAATTTTTAAATAAAGTTCACTAATTTGAAAACACTGAAATTAAAATCAAAATACAACATTAAAAAGATTAGAGGAAAGGGAAAATATATCATAAATTACAATAATTTTTTAATAGTCTCGAAGATCATTTGAAATTCCTTCAAGATCATTGAATTATTATCCAAATCAACTAGAGGTATTTTGAGATCCTTATCTCAATTGTTGAGAGTGCTTTTTTTTTCCCCATAATTCTTGATTGCCCACCAAGTACAAACTCGCGTGCGCATGGATTGATCATACAATTCAAACCTTTTAATTAGATTTTTTTATCCTCGTGATATTCGACATTGGCTAATCTTTTAGATTCATTTTCAGCTCGTGTTATATCTGTCTTGATCAAGTGTGGCATGTTATTTATATAGTTATAAAGAGAGGTGAATGGGGTAAGTGAGATGAATTATCAACCATTGGATTTGTAGTTAAAAAGAGGTGCATTCTTTATCATTGGATTGGTAGATAAAGATTAGAGAGATAAATTGTATAGACCATTAGATTGGTAGACAAGAGATGTGAATCATCAAACATTGAATGGAAGTTAGAATGAGGTGCATTATCCACCATTGAATTGGCAAGTAAAATGTCTATTAATATATTATTTTTTATTTATAATGTCGGATTTAATTTTAAAATAAAGGTAATATTAAAATTATTTTATTTTATTTTTTTAATTAATTATTTTAAGCTAATTTTTAAGGTTTTTGTAATGGAGTAAAAATTAAATATATTATAATATCAATGTTAATTAAGGGGTGAAATGTTAATTGTTGAAAAATAATGAAATATAATTTTTAGTATAATATTATAATATTATTTTTAGTCCTATGATGTTTGAAAATGCTTTTTGGACGGGATCGTCTTACAAATAAGGTCTCAGTTGCATGCGGCCCCTTGCTGAGGCTTTTCCTACAACTAAGCTGTTACGTAATATTGCATGCATATGGATTGGCCATGCATAAGGGCTCACGAGGAGATAATGAAGATAAGTCTTGCATTGGCTTGTGATATACGTCTAGACTTGGGGGATAAGGATGCCTAGTTATTTTTATTTATCATTCTAACTTGGGGATTATTTAGAGTATATTTCAAATAAATAATAGTGATAAGGGATAGGCATGTTATCTCTATCACTAATTCATGTTACCCTATTTAAATAGTTATCAATGAATAAAGAAGGCATCTGAAAGTTGAAGTATAACAGGGTTATATTTAGAAGATCAGGGTCCCCCATATGGATCCTGCAAGCACCATAGGTCGAAGGCGCAGAGACCATCCGAGTTCTTTACCTCTTTGCAACCCTATCACGCGCTCTCAAACTCAGGCACCTGGCAACTTGGTATCAGGAGCCAGAATGACCGAGAAGCGGGTAGACAAGCTGGAAAATGAGTTGCACAACTTGCGACAAGAAATGCAGATAGAGATACTGACGGAAGTCCGAGCAGACAACGAAGAGTTGGTAAACCAAATGGCAGAATTTATGGGTATGATGTAGTCTATAAAGATGGATCAATCGGTGGTCACAACAAGAGGAGGCTTGGCAGAAGCATCCTCGTCCGGTGCAAGGAACAAAAGAGCAGTAGGAGAAATAACAATGAATAACTCTAGCTTAGTTCGGCTAGAATTCCCACGATATGGCTGTAGTGAAGACCCTACAAACTGGATTTGCAAGGCGGAATAATTCTTCGACTTCCATCAAACAGACGAAAGGGAGAATCCACCATATGCCGGTACCACTTTGATGGTCCTGCGCAGATATGGCTCCAGGTCTGCAAAAATGAAGATAGTTTGATAACATGAGAGAAAGTAAAAATGGAGCTACATTGTCAGTATGCGCCTATGAGGTTCCAGAATTTCTTCGGGGATTTAACTAAATTAAGACAAGTCGGCACTGTCTGGGAGTATCACAAAGAATCCACAAGACTGTTGAACAGAGTGGGCAGGATAAACATGGAGTAGCAAGTTGGGTGCTTCATCAGTGGCCTGTTGGAAAAATGCTTATTTATAAGCATTTTGAGGCTCAATTTTAAGCATGGTCCACTTCGTGTTAGTGGTTGTTATTGAATGATTCGGATACTCCTCCGTGAGTACTTCGAAATGGTATATTCATATGCTTAAAATGGTGTTGGGTGAATGAGAAATTGTTGCTCAAAGTTCACAATTTTCAAGCCTTTTGTATTTCCATAACAGCTAATTTAATTAGCTTGGTGGTTACAAAAGTTTAATTTCCATAACAGCTAATTAATTAGCTTGTGGTTACAAAAGTTTAATTTCCATAATAGCTAATTTAATTAGCTTGGTGGTTACAACAATGTGTAACATCTCCCATTATGAAATTTAATTGGCTAGTTAATTTCTATTAATTGAGATGTATTTTCTTTTCCTATATAAACAACATCAGTTCTTGTTTTCAACATCAGAGAATGAAATAGAAAATAGAGAAAGACATAGCACACACACGAAATATCATTTTCTTTGTTTTGTTAAAAGGAGAGTTCAAACATTTTGTGGTTCATTGGATACGAGTCTGGTGGTGCCCTTTCTCGTACGTTTCCGTTGTATCCTGGAAAACAATCGTCTCACGTTCTACTTCACCTACGGTAGGGGACGAATTTTGTTTTAAGGATATTGTTGTTTTACAACAAGCCTCGGGAAAGTTCTGATTTGCATCAGCTTCACTTATGCCTCTGCCTGTCAACAGCCTCTGCCTCAGCTTCAGCTTCAGCCTCTGCCTGCCAACAGCCTCTGCCTCAGCTTCTGCCTCTGCTGTCAGCCTCTGCTGTCAGCCTCTGCCATCAGCCTCTGCTGTCAGCCTCTGCCTCTGCCATCAGCCTATGCTGTCAGCCTCTGCCATCAGCCCTGCTGTCAGCCTCTGCATCAGCCTCTGCTGTCAGCCTCTGCCATCAGCCTCTGCTGTCAGCCTCTGCCCTTCAGCCTCAGCCTCCGCTCTCAGGGTCTGCTGCCTCTGCCCTTCAGCCTCTGCCTCCGCTCTCAGGGTCTGCCTCTGCCCTCAGCCTCCGCTCTCAGCCTCTACCGTCAGGGTCTACTCTCAGGGTCCGCCGTTAGGGTCTGTTTGAGGATAAATTATAATTGTAATTTTGTCATATTCGGATTTCCCAATTACCGTGTAATAATTGTAATAATTATCATCTACAGTCTTAAAACAAAAACGTACTATGTGGATATGGAAATCAGTCCAAACACAGTAGATCCGAATATGGCAACCTCTTCGGCTGGCCAGAATGTTGTGGCACCCCCGTGGCTGACCAAAGTGCAGTGGCAGCCCCTTCGGCTGGCCAACTTGCATCAGCCTCTGGGCTTAATATGGCAGCCGTTGTGGCTTGCCAAGGTATTTCTGCCTCAATGGCTAGACAACCTGTTGGACATGTGAGCCATGTCAATCCTGCTGCAGAAAAACCTGAAAAATTCAGTGGTCAGAATTTCAAAAGGTGGCAACAGAAAATGTTCTTCTACCTGACCACGTTGAACCTTGCGAGGTTTCTAAAGGAAGATGCTCATGTACCCAAAGAGGGTGAGATTGATATCCAAGTCATCAGTGCCATTGAAGCTTGGAAACATTCTGAATTCCTATGTCGGAATTATGTGCTGAATGGGCTAAGTGATTCCTTGTACAGTGTGTACGCTGGAATGAAAACAGCTAAAGAGCTTTGGGAATCTTTAGATCAAAAATATAAAACTGAGGATGCCGGTACTAAGAAATTTGTCGTAGGCCGTTCCTAGAGTTTAAAATGATTGATTCCAAAACTGTGATAAGCCAAGTACAAGAACTGCAGATTATTCTAGCAGAAATTCATGCTGAGGGGATGAGTTTAAGTGAAACCTTCCAAGTAGCCTCGATAATTGAGAAACTACCACCTGGTTGGAAAGATTTCAAGAATTATTTAAAGCATAAGCGAAAAGAAATGAGCATTGAAGACTTGATTCTTAAGCTAAGAATTGAGGAAGATAACCGAGTTTCTGAAAAGAGAGGAATGACTCATGAGGCCAAAGCAAATGTTGTCGAACATGGCCATAAGAACAAGAACCTCAAGAACAAAGGGTCAAAGATGGGCCCTAAAGGAGGAGTTTCCAAGAAATCAAAATTTCAAGGAAAATGCTTCAACTGTGACAAAATGGGTCACAAGTCTTCTGAATGCAGACTGCCGAATAAGAAAAAGAAACAAGAAGCTAATGTGCTAGAAAACATAACTCAAGATGTTTCAGACATTAACCTTTCTGCTGTGGTTTCTGAGGTGAATCTGGTGGGTTCTAACCCAAGAGAGTGGTGGATTGATACTGGTGCCACTCGGCATGTATGCTCAGACAAGAGCATGTTTTCTTCATTTGAGCCTGCTGAAAATTAGGAAAAGATATACATGGGAAATTCAGCAACATCTGAGATAGAAGGTCAAGGAAAGGTGATTCTGAAGATGACCTCTGGGAAAGAGTTGACTCTGAACAATGTTCTGTCTGTACCTGAAATACGGAAGAATCTTGTGTCTGGATCGCTTCTGAACAAGCATGGTTTCCGGATGGTGTTCGAGTCTGATAAAGTAGTTTTGACTAAAAATGGGATGTATGGGAAAAGGGTATGTAACTGATGGGCTTTTTAAGCTCAATGTAATGGTTGTTAAACCCAAAAATATCAATAAAGCTAGTTCTTCTGCTTATATTGTTGAGTATTCTAATCTTTGGCATGGTAGATTAGGACATGTTAATTTTAATTCATTGCGAAAGTTAATTAACATGAATCATATTCCCAATTTTAAAATTGATAACAAACATAAGTGTGATACTTGTGTTGAGGCAAAACTAACAAGATCATCTTTTCATAGTATTGAAAGAAACTCTGAACCACTTGATCTAATTCATACCGATGTATGTGATTTTAATTCAATACAATCGAGAGGCGGTAATAAATATTTTATTACCTTTATTGATGATTGCACAAGATTTTGCTATGTGTATTTAATGAAAAGCAAGGACGAAGCTATAGAGAAATTTGTTCTCTATAAGAATGAAGTTGAGAACCAACTGAATAAAAGAATTAAGGAGTTAAGAAGTGATCGTGGTGGTGAGTATGTTTACCCTTTTGAATCACTTTGTGAACAAAATGGAATCATACATCAAACCACAGCTCCTTATTCGCCTCAATCCAATGGGATTGCGGAACGTAAGAATCGTACCTTGAAAGAGATGATGAACGCTATGTTAATCAGCTCTGGCTTACCTCAGACTATGTGGGGAGAAGCTGTCTTATCAGCTAATTACCTTTTAAATAAGGTACCACGGAAAAAAGCAGGGAAAACTCCTATGAAATGTGGAAAGGAAGAGTACCTTCCTATAAATTCCTTCGAGTGTGGGGGTGTCTTGCCAAGGTAGTCATTCCTCCACCTAAAAAGGTGAAGATAGGACCAAAAACTGTTGATTGCATTTTCATAGGATATGCTCATAACAGTAATGCTTATCGATTTCTTGTGCATGAGTCTAATGTACCAGATATTCACAAGAATACGATAATGGAATCGAGGAATGCATCATTTTTCGAATACGTTTTTCCTTGTAAAACTAATTCGAATTCAGATGTGCACAAAAGGGCACATGAGACTATCATTGAAGATAGTCAGGACCGAGAGCAAATTAATGTTCCAGAGGATCAACAAGTTGTTGAACCTGAACTAAGACGTAGCAAAAGAGCTAGAACGGAAAAATCATTTGGTCCAGATTTTCTGACATTCTTGTTAGAGAATGATCCTCAAAGCTATAACGAAGCTGTAAGGTCAGCTGATGGTGCCTTGTGGAAAGATGCCATCAATAGTGAAATTGAATCCATCTTACAAAATCACACCTGGGAGTTAGTGAATCTTCCTCCAGGATGTAAACCTTTAGGGTCCAAGTGGATTTTCAAAAGGAAAATAAAGGCAGATGGATCAATTGACAAGTACAAAGCAAGACTTGTAATTAAAGGTTATAGACAACGTGAAGGTCTTGATTACTTTGATACTTATTCTCCTGTAACGAGAATAAATTCCATAAGGATGATACTAGCGATTGCAGCTTTGCGCAATCTTGAGGTACATCAGATGGATGTGAAAACAACCTTTCTGAATGGAGATTTAGATGAAGAAATCTACATGGAACAACCTGAAGGTTTTATAGCTCCAGGACAAGAAAAGAAAGTCTGTAAGTTAGTTAAATCCTTGTATGGATTGAAACAAGCCCCGAAACAGTGGCATAAAAAGTTTGATGACACCATGTTGGCAAATGGTTTTAAAATCAATGAATGTGATAAATGCATTTATGTCAGAGAGACAGAAGTTGGCTATGTCATTTTATGTCTCTACGTTGATGACACACTGATTGTCGGGAGTAATGTCAAAATGGTGAAATCTACCAAGAATATGCTGAAATCCAAGTTTGACATGAAAGACATGGGTCTTACAGATGTCATTCTGGGAATAAAGATCTCGAGAAGTCCAGATGGACTTATCCTTGATCAGTCGCACTATGTGGATAAAATTCTTGGTAAATTCAACGATGATGATTCAGCTGTGGCTAGAACTCCTTTAGATGTGAGTTTACATCTATCAAAGAATAGGGGAGATGGTATATCTCAAGTAGAATACTCTAGAGTGATCGGGAGTTTGATGTATCTATCGAGTTGTACAAGGCCTGATATAGCCTGTACAGTAAACAAGCTCAGCAGATATACGAGTAATCCAGGGGTTGATCACTGGAAAGCAATAGTGAGAGTACTTAGGTACTTACGTTTTACTCGTAATTATGGGTTGCACTATCATAGATATCCAGCTGTAGTCGAAGGATACAGTGATGCTAATTGGATATCTACATGAAAGACTCAAAGTCTACTAGTGGTTATGTGTTTACACTAGCAGGTGCAGCTATATCATGGAAATCCTCCAAACAGACTGTGATAGCCAGATCTACAATGGAATCAGAATTCATTGCATTAGACAAGTGTGCTGAAGAAGCAGAATGGCTTCGAAATTTTCTAGAGGATATTCCAAGTTGGTCTAAGCCAGTGCCAGCAATTTGCATTCATTGCGATAGTCAATCTGCAATTGGAAGGGCACATAACAATATGTATAATGGTAAGTCTAGACATATTCGTCGTAGACACAATACCGTTAGACAATTACTCTCTACTGGAGTTATTTCGATTGACTATGTAAAGTCAAAGGATAACATTGCGGATCCGCTAACCAAAGGGTTAAATAGAGAGTTAGTTGTGAAATCATCGAGGGGAATGGGACTGAAGCCCATTAGATAAATGTTTATTACGAAGGAAAACCCAACCTTGTTGACTGGAGATCCCAAGAACTAGGTTCAATGGGACAACCTACTCGTAAAAGACATAATTGGATCACTGTGGGGGTTACCCTCTAGTCCATTCCTATGATGAAATGAAACAGTGATGCTCGTATGGATAGAGGTTAAGCAAAAGCTTTTAATGATTCTTATGCGTCGGGAATCCGAGCAGAGTATTACGAGATACTCTTAAATAAGAAATCACCTATGTGAGAGAGAAGTGGGGCCGCTTCAAAGGGAATTATACGGGGCACAATTTTAAAAACTCTTGCAGAACCAGGTAGATGTTCATGGCCAAAATGAACATAATAATGAGAACTCAAATGTGTAGGTAAAACATCTGTGTGATATGTGTTCTCCAATTACATGAACGGCAGTACAGTTCAATGACATCGCGTCAACTGTCAGCCAATAATGAGATATATTTTCACAAGGGAAGGTTCAAAGGCTGTGGCCTACCTATCCTATGCAGGTGTTGAACCGTTGAACTCTTCTAGGTCAAAATAAAATGTTTTATAAAAATAATTTTATTCGAAGTTTTTCGCCAATTTCATTCATGTGGGGGATTGTTGGAAAAATGCTTATTTATAAGCATTTTGAGGCTCAATTTTAAGCATGGTCCACTTCGTGTTAGTGGTTGTTATTGAATGATTCGGATACTCCTCCGTGAGTACTTCGAAATGGTATATTCATATGCTTAAAATGGTGCTTGGGTGAATGAGAAATTATTGCTCAAAGTTCACAATTTTCAAGCCTTTTGTATTTCCATAACAGCTAATTTAATTAGCTTGGTGGTTACAACAGTTTAATTCCATAACAGCTAATTTAATTAGCTTGGTGGTTACAAAATTTTAATTTCCATAATAGCTAATTTAATTAGCTTGGTGGTTACAACAATGTGTAACATCTCCCATTATGAAATTTAATTGGCTAGTTAATTTCTATTAATTGAGATGTGTTTTCTTTTCCTATATAAACAACATCAGTTCTTGTTTTCACATCATAGAATGAAATAGAAAATAGAGAAAGACATAGCACACACACGAAAGATCATTTTCTTTGTTTTGTTAAAAGGAGAGTTCAAACACTTTGTGGTTCGTTGGATACGAGTCTGGTGGTGCCCTTTCTCGTACGTTTCCGTTGTATCCTGGGAAACAATCGTCTCACGTTCTACTGCACCTACGGTAGGGGACGAATTTTGTTTTAAGGATATTGTTGTTTTACAACAAGCCTCGGGAAAGTTCTGATTTGCATCAGCTTCAGCTTCTGCCTCTGCCTGCCAACAGCCTCTGCCTCAGCTTCAGCTTCAGCCTCTGCTGCCAACAGCCTCTGCCTCAGCTCAGCTTCTACCTCTGCTGTCAGCCTCTGCCATCAGCCTCTGCTGTCAGCCTGCCTCTGCCATCAGCCTCTGCTGTCAGCCTCTGCCATCAGCCTCTGCTGTCAGCCTCTGCCATCAGCCTCTGCTGTCAGCCTCTGCCATCAGCCTCTGCTGTCAGCCTCTGCCATCAGCCTCTACTGTCAGCCTCTGCCATCAGCCTCTGCTGTCAGCCTCTGCCATCAGCCTCTGCTGTCAGCCTCTGCCCTTCAGCCTCAGCCTCCGCTCTCAGGGTCTGCCTCTGCCCTTCAGCCTCTGCCTCCGCTCTCAGGGTCTGCCTCTGCCCTCAGCCTCCGCTCTCAGCCTCTACCGTCAGGGTCTACTCTCAGGGTCCGCCGTTAGGGTCTGTTTGAGGATAATAATTATAATTGTAATTTTGTCATATTCGGATTTCCCAATTACCGTGTAATAATTGTAATAATTATCATCTACATGGCCTTCATGACTCGCTGAGGGTGGATGTGTAGGCTCCGAAACCAGCGACCCTCTCAGAGGCAATCGGATTAGCAAGGCTCTATGAGTCTCACACCTATGACTACAAGAAGACTCCAATCCAAGAATTCAAAAAACATGAAATAACACCATATGTTCCCCTCACTGCCGTCAGATAATTTGTCTAGAACAAGAAATCCCATCATACGTCGGCTTAACCCCAATGAGCTGAAAGAACGTCGAGATAAAGGATTATGTTTCAATTGCGACGAGCGGTTCGTACCTGGCCACCAGTGCAAACGACTGTTTTATATAGAATGAGTATTTATATTGGAAGAAATGGTAAGTATGGAAAATGATTAACGAACCCCTAAAGATGCAGCCTCTAACAATCGACTGTTGTGATAAAACACACACAATAGAGGTGAATTGAGAGAAAACTCTTCTTTATTTCTCACTAAACAAAGAATTACAAAGCTTACAAATCCAAGCTTTACAAAAAACTCTCAAACATTTTACTCTCTATTATACACTCACTTATGAGTTTTGGAATTTGTGGGATGATTATCAATGGACTCAAGGGCTCAATTTATAGTGTTTAGAAAATATGTGTACTGTTTTGATTGCTTGCCAGCTTCACACGTTTTCTTTTCTTCCTCCAGCTTGCAATACTTTCGATGCATCTGTTTTCTTCTGCATACAAGTTGCATGCATTTGGTTTGGTGCACAGCTCACAGAGATGTCTTCAACAAATCTCCCCATCGGTGAAAATTTCCTCAAAATCTGAGCCGACCATCAATCATCCAAACCGGATCCTCAAAAGGATTATCCCCTGGCTGTATCTGTATGACTGCCTACGTACCATGAGTTGGGATCAAGCCAATCGTAGTTCTCTGAATCTCCCCACTCTGACTATATGGAGAGTTTTGTCATCCCGGCTATGGCACAGCAGATTTCAAGCTTCTCATTTGGTAAAACCTTCGTGAACATATCAGCACCGTTGTCGTCGGTGTGAATTTTCCTGAGTTTTATCAGCCTTGAGCTCAGGACGTCCCGTATCCAGTGATACCTCACATCGATATGTTTTGACCTCGAATGAAATGTAGAATTTTTACCAAGGTAGATAGCACTCTGGCTATCGCAGTACAAAGTATACTTCTCCTGCTTGAAACCCAATTCCTGGACGAATGTCTTCATCCACAGCAATTCCTTGCAAGCTTCTGTCATTGCAATAAATTATGCCTCTGTTGTAGAGAGTGCAACACATCTCTGCAACCTCGACTGCCATGCCAGAACTCCTCCTGAGAGAGTAATCAGATACCCCGAAGTAGACTTTCGGGTATCCACATCTCCTGCCATATCTGAATCGGTGTAGCCCATCAACACTGGTTCGCTGCTTCCAAAACATAGCCTCATTTTGGATGTGCCTCGAAGATACCGCATGATCTATTTGATAGCATTTCAGTGTTCCCGTCCTGGGTTTTACATAAATCGGCTGACCAATCCAACTGCGTGTGCTAAGTCTGGCCTCGTGCACACCATGGCATACATAAGACTTCCCACTGCTGAGGTGTATGGAACCTATTTCATTTCCTCATTCTCTGTCTCAGTAGAGGAACTCTGTTGTGTACTCAATCTAACTTGGGTAGCAAGAGGAGTGCTAACCGCTTTAGCCTTGTCCATCTGGAATCTCTGAAGTACCTTCTCGATGTACTCCTCCTGTGACAAGTATAATTTCCTGGCTTTCCGATCATGGCCGATCCTGATGCCAAGAATCTGTTTAGCTGACCCCAAGTCTTTCATCTCAAAAGACGTACTAAGTTGCTGCTTCAAATTATCAATCCTCGATTGATTCTGGCCAACTATCAACATATCATCTACATATAGCAGTAAGATGATAAAGTCATCGTCAGAAAATTTCTGAACGAAAACACAATGGTCTGAAGTGGTCTTCTTGTATCCCTGCTCCCCCATAACTGACTCAAACTTCACGTACCACTGTCTCGGTGCCTGTTTCAAATCGTAGAGGCTTTTCTTGAGTCTACATACATAGTCATCTTTTCCGCTGACTCTGAAGCCTTCTGGTTGCTCCATGTAAAATTCTTCTTCCAGATCTCCGTGAAGAAATGCGGTCTTGACATCCATCTGCTCAACTTCCAGGTCGAGGCTTGCTGCTAAGCTGAGTACCACTCTGATGGATGACATCTTCACAACTGGAGAGAAGATTTCATCGAAGTCAATGCCTTTTCTTTGATTGAATCTCTTAACGACTAGCCTGGCTTTGTATCGGGGTTGTGAAGTGTGCTCCTGTTGCTTCACCCTGTACACCTATTTGTTCTTCAAAGCCTTTTTTCCTCTTGGCAATTTCACCAACTCAAAAGTGTGATTGTCATGCAAAGATTTCATCTCATCTTGCTTGGCTTCCTCCCACTTTTCTTTGTCATTTGTTTCCACAGCCTCCTGGTAGCTCTCGGGTTCTCCCCCGTTAGTAAGCAGCACATACTCATATCCAGAGTATTTGGTTGAAGGTCGCCTCTATCTGTCAGACATTCTCTATGGAACTATTGGTGTAGCTTCTGGTACTGGTGGTTGATCATGATCATCATCTCTGGGAGCTTCATCACATGTACCCTCATGTCTGGGAACCTCATCTTCAACTTGTACTGGCACCGGTGTATGAGGTTCTGGATTCACATCTCTGTATTGCTGGGGCATTGTCTTCAATTCCTTTCTGATATCTTCTATGGTCTAATCTTCGACGAAGACAACATCTCGACTCCTGACGATCTTCTTCTCCACATGATCATACAGTTTGTAGCCGAAATCATCCTGACCATAGCCAATAAAGAAACACTGTCGCGTCTTTGCATCAAGCTTGGATCTCTCGTCCTTTGGGATGTGTACAAAAGCTTTGCACCCAAAGACATGCAAGTGTTCATAAGACACTTCTTTACCTGTCCAGGCTTGGTTAGGAACATTACCTTTCAGTGCGACCGCTGGGGACATGTTCAAAACATGTACTGTTGTATTGAGTGCCTCCCCCCAAAATGTCTTTGGCAGCTTGGCTTGTGACAGCAAGCTTCTGACCCTTTCGCATAAGGTTCTGTTCATCCTCTCAGCTAGGCCATTCAGCAGAGGTGTCTTCGGAGGTGTCGTTTGATGTCGGATTCCTTGCATCTTGCAGTACTGATCAAACGGACCTCTGTATTCTCCACCGTTATCTGTTCTGATGCATTTGAGTTTCTTACCGGTTTCTCTCTCCACCAGGGTGTGAAACTCCTTGAACACTCCCAACACTTGATCTTTTCTCTTCAAGGTGTATGCCCAGATCTTCCTTGAATAATCATCAATGAATGTCACAAAATACAGTGACCCACCAAATGTTCTCGTCTGCATCGGACCGCATACATCTGAATGTATGAGATCAAGTACCTCTGGTTTCCGTTGAGGCGGGGAGCTCTGGAAGGACACTCTGTTCTTTTTTCCAGCCATGCAGTGTTCACACTTCCGTAAGTGTGAGTTCTTCAACTGGGGAAGAACATTCCGCCTGCGTAGTATTTTCATCCCTGTTTGACTCATGTGACCGAGCTTTTTATGCCATAGCTCGGCTGCCTCATTACTGTTGACTGTATTTATGCTACTATTTGAAATCTTAGCATGCATCAAATACAGAGTTGAATCTTTCTTACCTCGTGCCACGACCATTGATCCTTTAGTGAGCTTCCAGGTTCCGTCACTAAAGGTGCTGCAGAAACCTTCATCATCCAGCTTGCCTGTTGAGATCAGGTTTAACCGGATGTCAGGGATGTGCTTGACTCCCTTCAACACTAGCCTTGTCCCGTTGTCTGTTTCAAGGCAGATGTCTCCAATACCGACGGCTTTGGACTGACCGTCATTCCCCATCCTTACAGCACCGTAGTCTCCTGGTGTGTAAGATGAAAAGAAGTCTCTGCGAGATGTGGCGTGTATGGAGGTGCCACTATCTATCACCCAACTGGTCTCGTGGCTGGTAAGATTCACAACATCTTCTTCATACATAATACAGAATTCTTTGGAGGTTTTGTCGGTGGTAGTGGCAACTCTTTCTTGATTAAAGTCACCGTCTCTCATGGACTGCTCGTTCTTCAGTTTGTAGCAATCCATATTCATATAGCCTTCATTTTTGCAGTGATAGCACTCAATATCTCTTATTTTTGATTTACCTCGGTTCTTGTCTGGTCTACCTGGGCCTCGACTTTTACTCATCCCCCTTCTGGTGTTCTTCTCTGTCACTAGAGCTTCTGAGGTTGAGGCTGATGCTGACTCCTGCATTCTCATCCTCTTTTCTTCCTCGAAGATCCTGGTCTTCGCCATCTCCATAGTGACTTTCCCATCTGCGGCTGAATTTATCACTGTAGATCTGAGCGTTTCCCATGATTCTGGTAACGTATTAAGGAGTATTAAGCCATTTACCTCATCTCCGAAGTCTATGCCCAATCCCGACAATTCTTTCATGGTGCCGAGGAAATCATTGATATGGTCCGCCACAACTGTACCTTCCTGGTATTTCAAACCCATCATCTTCTTGATGTAGTACATCTTGTTGTTGCCAGTCTTTGCTCAGAAAAGCTCTTCCAGCTTTCTCCATAAGACACGTGCATTTGTTTCTTCACTGACATGGTTCACGATACTGTCGTCGATCCACTGACGAATAGTACTGCATGTTTTCTGGTGAAGATTAGCCCACTTCTCATCGGAAATTCCTTCTGGTTTCTGCTCCAGAAATACCGATCCATCATAGTCCTTCACATACAGAAGGTCTTTCATCCTTCCTCTCCATGTGAAATAGTTTGTACTGGTTAACAAAATCATTTTTCCGTTGCCCCCATCCATCATAAAAATTCTAAGCAGAATTTCAAAAAACGGACCTCACCGTTGCGTCTGGAATGGTCGAAAATGACACTACGTTTGTCAAAATCCGACACAGGGACCAAATTGCAAATTTCAGAAATTACAGGGGTCAAAGTGAAATTTTCAAAAGTTCAGGGGCCAAAGTGAAATTATGGAAAAGTTCAGGGACTAAAATGCAATTTCGAAAACGTATAGGGGTTAAAATGTAATTTCTAGAAAGTTCAAGGACCTATCTGAAATTTACCCCGAAATTGCTGACTGGTCGCTGACGTGGCGCTGACTGGGAGCTGACGTGGCGTCGTCTTCAACCTCTAGAGCGCGTGCGGCGCGTGTGCGCGTGGTAGACGCATGGAGAACCTACTGTAAAGCGCGTGGCGCGCGTGAGGATTACTGGGACCTCCATTTGATCGCCGGAAAATACCACCATGCTCATCTCGCCGTGAAAAATCAGATGGTATGCTCAAAATTGATTTTCGACAACTTTCGTCAGAACCGACTTTCCGAACCGAAGCTATGTTTCTGAGTTTCGGGATCCCACCGTGGAACCTTAGCTCTGATACCACTTGTTGTGATAAAACACACACAATAGAGGTGAATTGAGGGAAAACTCTTCTTTATTTCTCACTAAACAAAGAATTACAAAGCTTACAAATCCAAGCTTTACAAAAAACTCTCAAACATTTTACTCTCTATTATACACTTACTTATGAGTTCTGGGATTTGTGGGATGATTATCAATGGACTCAAGGGCTCAATTTATAGTGTTTAGAAAACGTGTTTACTCTTTTGATTGCTTTCCATCTTCACACATTTTCTTTTCTTCCTCCAGCTTACAATACTTTCGGTTGCATCTGTTTTCTTCTGCATGCAAGTTGCATGCATTTGGTTTGGTGCACAGCTCACAGAGCTGTCTTCAACATCGACTCCACGCCATCACTGGAATCCACAATCCGAGAACTATGAGACTTCGAGGGAGAATAAATGGACACTTAATAACAATCTTATTTGACTATGGGAGCACATATAATTTCTTGAGGGATGACCTAGTCTCACACATGGGACTAGACATTGACAAGGGAATAGGGTTTGAAGGGTCAGTGGTGTTGGGTTCTCTTAGAACATGCCAATGATCTATTAAGCATAAAATTGTGTGAATTAACAAAGTAAGTTGCGGAAATATACTCACTTTGATCGGTTAAGTGATGTAGAGAATACAAAAAATTTTCTCCTTTGTGTAGTGCTCCAAGCTCCTCTTTGTATGAATGGTTTAGCTCCAAGCTTGAATCTTTGAATTCCAAACTCAAGGGGATAGTTTCCCTATCACCTTTGTTGACTCTTTTAATGTGCTAGCATCCAAGATTTTTGAATATAAAATCATCAAACAAGAACCCTAGGTTCACGCGACTTTAAGAGTGAGAGAGGTGAGGGTTTCGGTCAAGGCCTTAGGGAGAAAAAGAGTAATGTGTGTTATGTAATTGATTTCAAAATCAATCATGCCATATACCAAATCCAAGTTGGTATTAGTCATTCACACATTAAATAATGCTTGTGTGTTTTACAAGCAATCAACCACTAACAACTTCCATCAACCAAAATGTTATGAGATTGACTAGTGATGTGACTTGATGTGGGCCCACTTTAATTCAAAATCCGAGTGGGCCCGCAAAACACATATCGGGCTCGGGTTCGTTAATTCCGAATTAACGAATTTTTCGTTGCGACGTTAATTAAAAATTAAAGTCGCTTACGAATTAATTCTAAATCAATTCATTTGCCCGAATTAAAATCCAATTTTAATTCCGCTATGAAATCTAATTTCATTTAATATATCGAATATATTATTTTAATCGATTAATTCCAAATTAATCGTTCTCTCTCTTCTATTCGAATTTTATCCCAGATAAATTCTCGCCGTAATTAATCCTAGATTAATTTTCTCTCTCTCATAATAATCCCAGATTAATTCTGTTCGAGTCATACGTCATCGGTGAATCTTCGGGAAGCGACCCATGAGATCCCTGGATATGTTGGCAGTAAATCCGATCGTTGGACTATCCGAACACGTGCGTACCTCGTATCTGTTGGACAATTATGACCCATAGCGTCACTATTTGTAAAAGACATTGTGGTTTTTGTACAAATTAACTATGTGACAAATGAAATTGCTATTTTATCATTTTGTAATTAGATTACTTAAATATTTATAAATGATAGAAGTCCTTATGATTAGTTCCGGATTATAAGATATGAGACAGTATCAATCCATTAAGGTTTAATCATTAAATATCCATAGTCGTAGTATTATCGAGACTGGACATCGATAATGCGAAATAGACTAGTATTGCACTTGTGCGTGTTATGGAAGTGTAACAACATAGTTCTCATATATTCAAATATTGGATACTTATGCAAGTGTGATAGGAGGTTGTGTTTGCCGATGGTACGGGAACAGCTTCGCTCTAGATAGACCCCGCGGAATCCCATTGGTAGTATGACTATGTGTCTATGAGAATCCGCATCAGGGTAGGTTTATTTGGTCTTAACCTGAGACTTGCATCGCTAATACTTGCGACAATCAATACGCTTTGGTTTTGGTCGTTCGAGACTTTAACAGGTTCTGTGTACGCCTCTTATAGGTTTATTGAGAATCGTAGTGTGTTGGGTGTGATGTCAAGATGGTCACTTCAGTCATATGGAGATGATGATCACGCAGGGATACAGAACTGGTTCTCTATTATGTTGCAACTATCGGGATAATATGACAAGGTCATGATTATCCGATTATAGAGACTAGTTGTTTGTGATCCGATATATGCTTCGTATGAGGCAGACACTATTCCAGCCCCAGGCCTTGCATGTGACATCTGATACTGGATCGCAATACGCAATACTACGTATACTACGCCTGACAAAGATTATATATTCCTTAAAGAATATTTCTGGAGAATTGGGTAGGCACGGTGCTTTGCTAGAAGCCAACCATGTCTTGTAAATCGATAAGAACGTGGTACCGGGTACGCACGTGTTCAGATAGTCCGACGACCGGATTTACTGCCAACATATCAAGGGATCTCATGGGTCGCTTCCCGAAGATTCACCGATGACGTATGACTCGAACATAATTAATCTGGGATTAATTATGAGAGAGAGAAAATTAATCTGGGATTAATTACGGCGAGAATTTATATGGGATAAAATTCAATTAAGAGAGAGAGAAGGATTAATTTAGAATTAATCGATTAAAATAATATATTCGATATATTAAATGAAATTAGATTTCATAGCGGAATAAAATTGGATTTTAATTCGGGCAAACGAATTAATTTAGAATTAATTCACGAGCGACTTTCGTAGTAATTTTGCTAGGCATAATTATTTAATTAAATTTGATTTAATTAAGTCGCAACGGAAAATTCGTTAATTCGGAATTAAAGAACCCGAGCCTGAAATGTGTTTGCGGGCCCACTCATATTTTGAATCAAGTGGGGCCCACCACAAGTCACATCACTAGTCAAACTACCTACTTTATGGTGATGGAAGTTAGTAGTTGTTGATTGCTTGTTTCTTACACAACCATTATTTTATTTTTGATTTGTGAATGACCTTTACTAACTTAGATTTGGTATATGGCATTATTGATTTTAGAAATCAATTACACAAATTTGAAAAACACATCTCTCTCTCTCAAGGCAAAAACTGTGAGCCTCCCCCTCTCATTGCTTCTCACTTTGCCGAGACCACAAGACACCAATGGAAGATTTTTGTTTCAATTTTCTTCCTAAGCTAGCACTTAAAGAGTCTACAAATGTGATAGGGAAACATCCATTGAGTTTGGAATTCATTCACCAACCTTGTAGATCAACATACAATCAAAGAGAGGAGCTTGGAGAAATTCTAAAGGAGATAAATTTGTGTTCTCAACACATCCAAGAAACCGATCGTTGTAATTATTTTTCCGCATTCTTACTTCGAGTATTCACATCTTTTATGCTTATTAGATCCTTGACAATGTTCTTAGAGAACCCAACAATGGTATCATGAGCCAATTTAAGCATGAAATGAATTAGGGTTCATAATCTTGAATTTGAGTATTTTTGCTTGGAGCATGATTTTATCAATTTGATTGTTTAAGTATGCTTAGATTATGGTAACTTAGAGTTATGCATGATTAATTTTAAGAAAAATTGATTAGATCATTTTCCCCCAAAATTTTGGCTTGGCCGAGACTTTGAGCCTTATTATATCATGGTGATTTTTGATTTTTAGACAATTGGATGTGTTTAAAATGCATTAGTATATTGATTTGTGATTTAATTGGATTGAAATCAAAATCGGATATAAAATGCCCAATATTGCCGTGACTTGAAGAGCATGGAATGAGGTTGATTTTGCTTCAATTATGTTGGACATGAATTGAAAATGATAAAGCATGATTAATTATGTAAATTGGTATTTTGGAAATGTTAATTTAACTAATTAATTATGGCTATATACTTTAATTAAATAAATTGTGATATTTGGAATATTGGAATTTAATTAATTAGGCTTTAATTTGGAATTGGGCTAAAATTGTTGTATTTGGGCCTAATGGGCTTGGTTGGGCCAAGTTGGTTTAGGACAATTGGATTGGATCCAAATTGGGCCTAAAACCATACCATTAAGTCCAAATATAATAAATGGGCCTTTAAATAATTAATTGGGCCTAATGGGCCAAAATTAATTTT
Organism: Zanthoxylum bungeanum; assembly: GCA_019454045.1. Taxonomy (NCBI): domain Eukaryota; kingdom Viridiplantae; phylum Streptophyta; class Magnoliopsida; order Sapindales; family Rutaceae; genus Zanthoxylum; species Zanthoxylum bungeanum. The sequence goes on along the minus strand of SKCR01054265.1, from coordinate 6,226 downwards.
ATGGCAAATGGTGATTCCTTATTGGGCTTTGGTTGCCAAAGTTCATGCCTTAAGAAATTAATTGAAAGCCCATTGGACTTTAATTATTTAACATTGGATGTTAATTGAGCCTTTGAGACCCATTAAGATTAGATTTAGAATCTAAGTCGTAAAGACACATTAATAAAGTGTAATTATTTAATTTGGAATTAAATAAGAATTAGTATTGAATACAAATTAAATTGGATTTAAAATTGTAGTTCGATATAATTCAAGAATACGCACTTTGAGTACTTATTCTTAAAACGAGTTGGACTCGCGTAAATCAAATCGTTGTTTGAACATTAGATGATTACTTAATTCAAAGATTAATTAATTGGATTAGATTGATTGAATTATATGCTTTGTGTGAATACATGGATGTATTGTATGAATAATGTATATCAGATGGATATTAGATGGGTGAGGGCAATTTTGGAAATTGTTGTAATAAATTTAGAATTTATTAAATTGGACCTGCGTGTCCAGCCTTTATCTCTTGACTCTTTGTAATTCTCTCCTCACCAATTCCCCTAAATGTTAATGAGGTTTCTTTATTGTATTATGTAATTGGGTAGAAGTTAGAATAGTGCTAGTCGGGGAGAGGAAATGTAGTGATTTGTTCTAGGAACAATTTGTGAGCTATCCATCTGCATATCATTATTATTTTATTCATCGCGCCTTATTATGCTTTTAGAATGCATGCTTAAGGGTGTATGATGAGACCTAATCAAAGATAATAAATTGGTTGCCAATTTACGCGAAAAACCATCAACAAATATTAAGCGATTTCCTTCCATTGAATGGTTCTTACTCAAGATCCAAGATTGGCATTGGTTTGTTGGCCAAAGTCAAGATCAATGTCCATCGCGGATGTGTTTGAACTATGAAAGCTTTGTTCCATATCGCATGTCTTGGGAAAGTTGTGATTTGTTGGCCAAAGTCAAGATCACTTCTTGTTCATCGACATGGATTACGAAGCTTTCCAAAGTCAATGGGTCCCACTTAACTGGAATCATTATGCTTGTTGAGCCAAAGCCAATGCTTAGTTGATTCAGAGGAAAAAGTTAGGAAAATATATTGGATATATTGGCATATATATTGTATATATGTTTCGGACTTGGAGGTCCACCTACCGGATCTAGGAATTGGATGAGATCCAATTGATCTTAGAGATCTACCTAGTTAAATATCATACAACTTGTTGGCCAAAGTCAAGGTTGTGTGTTATTTAACGGGATCCTAGCCCACTAGGAAACTAGGTTTCCCGAGTACTCAACAGAGGGTTAGAGGCTCGCCGAAAAATAGTGGGAGGTCAGTATTGAATTTGTAATTTCGTTCAAATACTTGCCAAATACGCGCTTTCAAACTATTTCGTCATTTTATGTATTTATTAGTTGGACTAATATTTTATTATTTTCTTGTAACAGTTGGACTGTACCCAAAAATTGTTAATTGAATAGTTAGACTATTGCAATTAAGGTTGCTGGAAAGATCGGGGTTAGAGACATTATCATGGGTGAAAATGTCTTTAATGGTGCGAACTTTCCTGACTGGGATATGAACCTCAGGATTGTCCTGGGGGCTGAGAGAATGCTCTATACGATAGAGAGACCTCTCGGTCCTAAGCCCGGAAATGAGCAGTCGTTTGAGCTTGAGCTTTGGAAGACTCATAGCGATGACAACTCAACTGCTCAATATGTCATGCTCGCTGCAATGACCCCTCAATTTCGTCGCCAGAACAAGGGATTGGATCTATATACTATGATGGCAAAATTGAACGACCTTCATCGATCTAACCTTAGATCGTAAATATATGAATTACAGAAGAAGCTTTTTTGCTCTCGAATGTCAGAGGGTACATCTGTCGAGCACCATGTGTCGCAGATGATTGCTGACATCGAACAGCTGGGTCAGCTAGGCATAACCTTTGAGGCTGAGACTTCTATAGATTTGATCTTGCAGTCTCTTCCTGACAGCTGGAGCGGGTTCATCATGAACTACAATATGATGAACCAAGACCATACTCTTGGAGAGTTGATGGAAATGCTACGTGAAGCAGAAAAAGAGCTTTTGAAGGGCAAAAAGCGCGAGGCGTACTTCGCTTCAACATCTCAGTCTCCCAAGGCTTGGCCGAAGGCTACTGAAGGTGTAAAGAAGAAGAAGAAGAAGGGCAAAACCAAATCGTCAAAGTCTTCTGGGAAGGCAAATGACAAATCCCAAGATGTATGCCTGCAGTGTGGAAAACAGGGTCACTGGAAGCGTGACTGTCGTGAGTACAAGGCGCACATGAAGGAAATCAAAGTGGGCAAGGCACCGGCTTCAGGTATGTTTGTTATAGAAATAAACATGTCTACTTCTAGTTTTAAAAATTGGATCTTTGATTCTGGTTGTGGTACTCATATATGTACTGATGTGCAGGATCTGCAGATTAGCAGGAGACTGGCCTCATGAGAGATTGACCTCCGAGTTAGAAATTGGACTAGAGTCGCCGTTTTGGCCGTTGGGACTTATATTTTGGAACTGCCCTCGGGGCATGTACTAAACTTATCAGACTGTTATTATGTACCTAGTTTGACTATGAATATTATTTATGTATCTTGTTTAGCCCTATGTGGGTATACTTTTGTATTTAGAAACACTGAGTGTTTTATGTATAAAAATGATATTGAGATATGCAGTGCTGATGTGTATAATGGTCTTTATATTTTGATTATAAATCAATCTCAAACATATAATGTAACAAACAAAAGGCTTAAATTAAGTAACAAAGATGAAACTTATATGTGGCATTCTCGTCTGTGACACATTAACAAGACTCGCATATCCACACTTTCGAAGAGTGGGTACTTGGACGGATTTGATCCAAATTCATATGACGTCTGCGAATCTTGTTTATTAGGCAAAATGCCTAAAACACCTTTTAGCGGTAAAGATGCACGTGCCACCGAACTGTTAGTCCTCGTTCATAGTGACGTATGTGGGCCCATGTCTAGCCAAGATAGAGGTGGATATGAATACTTGGTAACCTTTACGGATGATGCATCGCGTTATGGTTATGTGTATCTTATGAGACACAAGTCGGAAACCTTTGAGAAATTCAAAGAGTTTCGACACGAAGTAGAAAAACATACCGGCAAAAGTATTAAAACATTACGCTCGGACTGTGGTGGAGAATACTTGAGCAATGAGTTTCTAGATTACTTGAAAGAGTATGGTATTCTTTCACAGTGGACTCCTCCCGGAACACCTCAATTAAATGGTGTGTCCGAACGAAGAAACCGAACTTTGTTGGACATGGTAAGGTCGATGATGAGTCGCACTGAGCTACCTATTTCCTTTTGGGGATATGCATTGAACAGTGCAATACTTATTTTGAATAAGGTTCCGTCAAAGTCTGTTCAACAGACTCAGTATGAAATATGGACAGGAAAGAAACCGGGTTTCTCATTCCTGAAGATTTGGGGTTGCTGGGCATACGTTAAACATTTGGATGGTACCAAACTTGAACCCAAATCGGATAAGTGCCTATTTGTAGGTTATCATAGGGAAACCAAAGGATATTACTTCTACAACCCACAAGAGAACAAAGTATTTGTTGTTCTACATGCGGTTTTCCTTGAGAAGGAATTCCTAAATGCAGTGGTAAGTGGGAGGAAAGTAGAACTTGATGAAAATCGGAGTGATACTGTTCCTGGCACCGATTCCTTAATGGAACATGAACAGTTCATCAGGGATGAGACTGTACCATAATCTTCGAATACACAAGAACCGCGTAGGTCGGAGAGAGTCTGAAAACAACCTGAGAGGTATAGGTTTCTGATCTCACCTCATGTGGACATTAATCTTATTGAGGAAGACGAACCGGCTATGTATGAGGAAGCCACACAAGGTATCGACTCCGGTTTATGGGAAGATGCCATGAAATCCGAAATGGATTCCATGTACACCAACCAAGTTTGGACACTGGTTGATGCACCAGAAGGTGTAAAGCCTATTGGTTACAAATGGGTATTCAAGAAGAAGACCGACATGGATGGCAACATATAAACATACAAAGCTAGGCTTGTAGCGAAAGGGTATCGTCAAATACATGATGTCGATTACGACCAAACGTTTTCACCTGTTGCCATTATTAAATCCATTCGGATAACGCTTGCTATTGCTGCATATTTCGATTATAAAATATGGCAGATGAACGTCAAAACCGCTTTCCTTAACGGAAACCTTTTGGAGGATGTTTATATGCAATAGCCTGATGGTTTTGTCGTACCAAAACATGCCGACAAGGTTTGCAAGTTAAATCGATCCATTTATGGATTGAAGCAAGTATCGCTTTCTTGGAACCAACGTTTTGATGAGATCATAAAAGAATATGATTTCGTTCAAAACGAGGATGATCCTTGTGTATATAAGAAGGTTAGTGGGAGAGCACTGACATTCATTGTCCTTTACATTGATGATGTATTTCTTATTGGCAATGACATTCCCATGCTACAATCGGTGAAAGCTTGGCTTTCATTAAAATTCTCCATGAAAGATCTGGGAGAAGTAGCCTTTATTCTGGGAATAAAGATCTACCAGGATAGATCTAGAAATCTGTTTGGTCTCTCCCAGAGCACGTACATTGACAAAGTGTTAAAGAGATTCAACATGGAACAGTCTAAGAGGGGACTGTTGCCAGTGTCACATGGTGTCACTCTATCTAAGGACATGTGTCCTAAAACTCAAGATAAGAGAGACAACATGAGTCGGATCCCGTTCGCTTCTGCAGTCGGATCGATCATGTATGCCATGATATGTACGCGACCTGATGTCTCATATGCTTTGAGCATGTGTAGTCGCTATCAGGCCGATCCATGTGATGGTTACTGGATGATAGTTAAGAATATCCTTAAGTATCTTAGACGAACTAAGGATGCTTTCTTAATCTATGGAGATGGAGAACTTGAGGTAACTGGGTATACCGATGCAAGTTTCCAAACTGATAAAGACGACTGCAAGTCATAATCCAGGTACATATTTTATTTGAACAACAGAGCAGTAAGTTGGAAATCTTCCAAGCAAGAGACTGTTGCCGATTCAACAACAGAAATGGAATATATTACTGCATCTGAAGCAGCAAAATAGGCATTTTGGATCCGTAAATTCCTAATTGTGACAATAACGGGGCTATAGCACAAGCTAAAGATTCGCGGTCTCATCAACGATCCAAGCATGTTCTTCGAAAATTTCCATCTGATTCGTGAGATCATACATCATGGCGATGTGAAAATCGAGAGGGTCACATCAGATGACAACATTGCAGAATCGCTGACGAAAGCTATTCCTCAGTAAAAGTTTGAGCGACATGTACATAGTTCAGGTGTGAGATACTTGAGTGACTGGCTATAGGCCAAGTGGGAGATTATTGGACAATTATGACCATATCGTCACTATTTGTAAAAGACATTGTGGTTTTTGTACAAATTAACTATGTCTCAAAGGAAATTGCTATTTTATCATTTTATAATTAGATTACTTAAATATTTATAAATGATAGAAGTCCTTATGATTAGTTCCAGATTATAAGATATGAGACATTATCAATCCATTAAGGTTTAATCATTAAATATCCCTAGTCGTAGTATTATCGAGACTGGACATCGATAATGCGGAATAGACTAGTATTGCACTTGTGCATGTTATGGAAACGTAACATCATAGTTCTCATATATTTAAGTATTGGATACTTATGCAAGTGTGATAGGAGGTTGTGTTTGCCGATGGTACGGGAACAGCTTCACTCTAGATAGACCCCGCAGAATCCCATTGATAGTATGACTATGTGTCTATGGGAATCTGCATCAGGGTAGATGTATTTGGTCTTAACCTGAGACTTGCATCGCTAATACTTGCGACAATCAATACGCTTTGGTTTTGGTCGTCCGGGACTTTAACAGGTTCTATGTACACCTCTTCTGGGTTTATTGAGAATCGTATTGTGTATGGTGTGATGTCAAGATGGAAGTATCACTTCAGTCATATGGAGATGATGATCACGCAGGGATACAAAACTGGTTCTTTATTATATTGCAACTATTGGGATAATATGACAAGGTCATGATTATCCGATTATAGAGACTAGTTACTTGTGATCCGATTTATGCTTCGTACGGGACAAACACTATTCCAGCCCCAGGCATTGCATGTGACATCTGATACTTGA